>VMDO01012299.1:45971-62926 GCA_007922755.1 Pedetes capensis | reverse complement strand
GAAAAAGTGCTCAACATCCCTAGCCATTAGGGAAATGCAAATCAAAACAACGCTGAGATTTCACCTTACACCAGTAAGAATGGCCAAGATCAATAAAACAAACAACAACAAATGCTGGCGAGGTTGCGGGGAAAAGGGAACACTCTTACATTGTTGGTGGAGCTGTAAATTGGTGCAACCACTGTGGAAATCAATATGGGGATATCTTAAAAAACTGAAAATAGATCTACCATATGACCCAGCTATAACACTATTGGGAATTTACCCAAAGGGAGATGGGTCATCATACTACAGAGACACCTGCATCTCCATGTTCAATGCAGTGCTTTTCACAATAGCAAGGATATGGAATCAACCAAAGTGCCCTTCAATGGAAGAATGGATAAAAAAAAACTATGGTATATATACACAATGGAATACTACTCAGCAATCAAGAAAAATGAAATAAGGTCATTGGCAGCAAAATGGATGGAATTAGAGAAAATTATTTTGAGTGAACGAACACGAGCTCAGAAAGAGAAACAACACATGTTCTCACTCATATGAGGGAGCTGATTCAAAATTACAAGAAGGAAAAATCCTACTCAAAGGTCAGATCATAATAAAAGGGGGGGGGAGATAAGAATGATGTCAATATAAATGGACTAGAAATCATGTGTAATTGTTTTAACAAGATAAAAACAAAGACCACTACAGGAAAAGTTTCAATCTTAAACAGAACTGGAACCCAAGGACATATAGAAAAATACTACATAGTAAAAGATAGAGAAGACTTGGATGGGAAACTTAGATGGGAAGGATGGGAGGGGGGGAAGCATAGGGGAGGGTAAGGGGTAACCTATATGAATAATGTTTATCAAAATGCATATATGAAAATTGTCACAATGAAAAGCATGTCAAAATGAATCACATTATGATGTACATTAAAATTTTCTAATAAAAAAAGTCATCATTCAAAAAGAAAGCAAGAAGTAAAGACAGGAAAAAAAGAAAAGACCAAATTACATGTCAAAAGAGACTCTGAAATTGCCCTTGGATGTCAAGCAGCTAAAGTAAAAGGAAGATATGATGAAGTTAAAAAACTAAACAGAAAATTTCAAAGGGCAGCTTGAGAAGACAAAGTCAAATATCATAATAACATGTGCAAAGAGCTGGTGATAGAAAACCAAAAGGGAAGAACACTCTGTTTTTCTCAAACTTAAAGACTTGAAGAAAAACTTCAAGCCTCAAGTGGCAATAGTGAAGGATTCTACAGGGAAAATATTAAACAATGCAGGAAACAGCAAAAAGAAAAGGGAAAGAATACACAGAGTCATTATACCAAAAAGAATTGGTGGGTGACCAACAATTTCAAGAGGTTGCATATGATCAGGAACCCATGGTACTGAAGGAAGAAGTGGAAGCTGCCTTGAAGGAATTGGCTCAAAACAAAGCTCCAGGAATTGATGGAATACCAATAGAGATGTTTCAACAAACAGATGCAGCACTAGAGGTGCTTACCTGTTTATGCCAAGAGATTTGGAAAACAGCTACCTGGCCAACTGACTAGAAGAAATCCATATTTGTGCCTACTCCCAAGAAAAGGAATCCAGCCAAATGTGAAAGTTATCAAATGATATCAAATATCACACACAAGTAAGATTTTGCTAAAGATCATTAAAAGATAAATACAGCTGTATATAGACAGGGAACTGCTAGAAAAACAAGCCAGATTCAGAAGAGGGCATGGAGCCAGGGACATCATTGCTGATGTCAGATGGATATTAGCTGAAAGCAGAGAATACCAGAAAAATGTCTACGTTTTATTGACTATGCAAAGTCATTGACTGTGTAGATGAATAACAAACTGTGGATAACATTGGGAAGAATAGGAATACCAGAGCACTTAATTGTACTCATGAGGAATCCATACATAGACCAGGAGGCAGTCATTTGAACAAAACAAGGAAACACTGCTTGGTTTAAAGTCAGAAAGGGTGTGTTTCGGGGCCATATCCTTTCACTGTACCTCTTCCATCTCTATGCTGAGCAAATAATCCGGGAAGCTGGACTTTATGAAGAAGAACGTGGCATCAGGATTGGAGGAAGATTAATTAACAACCTGCATTAGGCAGATGACATAATTTTGGTTGCTAAAAGTGAAGGGGATTTGAAACATTTGCTGATAAAGATCAATGAACACAGCCTTCAGTATGGATCATGCCTCCATATCAAGAAACAAAAATCCTTACAACTGGTTCAGTAGGCAAGTTCATGATAAATGAAGGAAAAAAAAAGAGGTTGTCCAAGATTTTGCTTTACTTGGTTCAACAGTAAAAAATCCAAAAATACATTGCATTGGGAAAAGCTGTTACAAAAGACCTTTTTAAAGTGTTGAAAAATAAAGATGTCACACATTAAAGACAAAGGTGCACCTGATTCATGCCATAGTATTTTCAGTCACATCATATAGTTGTGAAAGCTGGACATTGAATAAGAGAGACAGAAGAAGAATTGTTGTTTTTGAGTTATGGTGCTAGAGACAAATATTGACTATACCATGGACTGCCAAAAGAACCAACAGATCTGTCCTAGAATAGGTACAACCAGTGTACTCCTTGGAAACAAGGATGGCTAGACGGCATCTTACATATTTTGGACATGTTTTGAGGAGCGACCAATCCCTGGAGATGGACAACATGTTTGGAAGAGTGGCAAGTCAATGAAAAAAAGGAAGACCCTCAACTAGATGGAGTGACACGGTATCTGCAAAATAGGCTTAAACATAAGAAAGATCATGTGCGTGGCACTGTGTTGGGGAGTGTTTTGTTCTATGGTACATAATTCACTATGAGTTGGACCCAACACAACAGCATCTAACAAGAATAACAACAAGGTTACAATGTCAGTAGGCAATATAATGTTATGGGACCACTGTTGAATATACAATCTATCATTGACTGAATGTCACTATATGGTTCATGTTTGTACTTATTTTCTATTTGTTTCCTCTATTTCTCAGTCCTCTTATTCCACCTTTCTTTGGTTTGTATAACCCTTTTTAGAGTTATATATTATTTATAGTTTCTTCCATGCGCCAATGTCTATAATTTTCTTAGTGTTTTTTCTAGTCATTACTATAAGCATATATAACATATCATGACCTACTGGTATGCAAATTTTGCCACCTCAAGTGTAGAAACCTTATGTTCTTTGAAGTGCCTTTACTTTTCTCACATTTTAAATATAATTATCTTAAGTACCACATCAGATGACATTATAATTTTTCCTCCAATCATCAAGTATGATTTCAGGTTTATGAGAAGTAGGATAGTCTGCTATATTTGCCCCTATTTTAACTATTCTGATATCTTCTTTCCTTTCTGAAGTTCTATACCTTTTTCTGTTACCATTTCCTTTCTGTATAGAGGACTCCTTTAGCCATTCTTTAAGATTAGGCTTTTCAGCAAAATAAAAACATTTTGTTATGAGGCCTTGTTTGCTCTCAGTTTCTCTATTTGCAACTGCTCAAAGGTTATCCTTAAAGCATTGCTTTCCTATCTGGATTTCCCAGAACTCTATTGCTTTTTCTATTACTCATCTGGTTCCTAACCTTTATTTTACATATTTATGCAAATACAGAAGGCAAAAGGATTGGAACTCTTTCAGAAGCCTCTGGAATGCTAAAGGATCAGAAGATTGGCATCTCAGGAAAATAACATTTTTCTCAGATGAGACTTGCCTGATAGGCTGGCAATTCTGGCTGTGAAAATGAAAAACTAGGCCCTGAGGCCACCCTAGAGCAGTTGTTCTCAACTGGGTTGCATATCAGAATTACCTGGGGGCCTCAGAAATCATATCAGTGCTTCCATCCCACCCCAGATAGCCAATTTAAGTTGGGGTGAGCATGAGCACTGAGATATTTTTAAAAGCCCCTGAGGTGATTCTAACATGCAGCCAGGGTTGAAGGGTAGTGAAGCAATACCCTAAATATCCTGCAGAGATATTTAGGAAGAAAGAACAACAGAAAGTCAAAGACTAGCAAACACAAACTGAGGTACCTATGAGCAATAACGTCATTATTACATTCTCCTGGGTGCCTGCTTCCTGCCCTGCCCAAGCCTGCACCCCAGATGCAGACATGAACAAGACACAGTCTCAGTCCTTTCCAGAAGGCATGATAGGAGCCAAAGCAGACACGCTGAAGGCCACAGCAGTGGAAAGGAGACCCAGGGAAGAAGCTTCCTACCTGGGCACATCAGGGTACAGGTTCCAGGGGAGGAGACAGTTGAGTACCACCTTTCAGGACAAGTGGAGTTTGGATAGGTAGTGAAAGATGTCCTGAACAACCTCTTAGTGCTGCAGTACCTTGTCCAATGCATGTCAAGTACACTCCTTGTTGACTTCTCAGCATTGATATTGTCCTTAGTATGTGCCATGCACTTTTCTGAACAACTTGTTTAATATGTTGTTGTTGTTAGGTGCCGTCGAGTTGAGTCCGACTCATAGCGACCCTATGTACAGCAGATCGAAACATTTCCTGATTCTGTGTCAGGCACACGATCTTATTTATGTTTAAGCCCATTGTTGCAGACACTGTGTCAATCCATAGTAATGTCTATTAGAATCACTTGGGAAACTTCAATTGCAAGCTCCTAATTCCCTTGACCTGGGGAAAAAGTCCATATGGTTTTGAGTTCTGTTCTTGGTTTTGAAACTACCTCTCTAGATGATTCTGCTGCCCACTATTTCTCTTGCACTCCCTAACCCCTTTCCCCTTTAAACAAGCTGAGGGGTGAGATGCTGTTTTGTAGCATTTGCTAATTTCTGAGGGGGTAAATACTTTCACCATGGCCAGTTTCAAGCTACAAATAGTTTATTCCTGAATATTTAACCATCGGCTCTTGTGAGCATTTAAAAGCTAGCACCACCATACAATCACCTACACTTCTAGTAAGGACCACTATATCAAAGAGAAATGTATGATATATATATTTGTAACACACTTGGAGCAAACTTGGTAATAGCTATTTGGTAGGGTGTGTTGAGTTGCCTGAACAGGCAGCCAGAAAAGGTGTCCTCCCATGTCTAAGTAGCAGGACTTCACCACTTGATGTCACTCTTATACTTGCTTATTTGTCTAGAAATCTCAGTCAAGTCTCTCCTTTGCTAAAACATTGGCATTCTTAAGCGAACCCTCAGGAATGAGGTCTATGAAATCACATCATATTTGTTGTCCATTTTCATGGCTTTTTTTTCTTGGAAAAGAAATTTTCATGGCTTTTTTTTTCTTGGGAAAGAGATTGGTAATTTGCAGAAAGGTAGGAAACAGGGCAAAGAAACATTCTGGAATCACAAAACTTTGATTTAGCACAAGACTTTGACTTACCAGGCAGATGAACTTGGACAAGATTCTTACCCTCTCCAAACCTCAGGGTCCTCACCTGTAAAATGAAGGGAAATGCTTGTAACTTCCACCTCACAGACTGAGCATAATGAACCCATTCAGTAAAGACTATGCCTTTGCTCTGTGTCATGCTGTGTCCTGGGTTCATAGAAAACCACAGTGAGGAAGGCACAGTTCTATTCCTGGGGACATATAACTGAGTTTCTCTGAGTATAAGATTGTGATCAAAGGACACCGTTAGTTCTCTGCGTATCAGTGTTTTTGTGTCTTTTCAAATTCTCTAATACCTGGATAAAAGTTATTTTTTATGTAGTAAGGGGATTTTTGGTTGATTGGTGTTTTCGTTTGATTTGGTTTTCTCTTCTTTCATATGGTGCTGGGAATTGAACCTTGTAAGTGCTAGGCAAGCACTCTGGCTTTGTAGTAGCTTCTTTATTGGGGAAAAATAAAGTATTCGTCTTAATATTTCAATAAGAGGCCTCTCCAACACTGGCGCCTCCTTCACGCAAACTCACTCCAGAGGAATGCCTTTGTTGTTAAGGAAAACCAAAGTAGCTAGAATGCTGTCATCGCAGCACATGACTCTGACAGGCAAGGTTTGGATGATCTGGCTCAGGGAATTAAAAGAAATAGCAGCAGGACACACTGGGATGGTTTGATTCAGAGGGTCCCTTTCATCAGGGCACTAGTTCTGTTTTAGGAAGATTCTCTGAGCTCCACAATCCTAGGAGGGCAGCTTCAAACTGGCTTCCTACTTGAGAACCAACATTGCTCCAGCAGTTCTAGGACACAGCCCCACCTCACACTAGCCCTCTAAGTAGAAGGCATGTGTCTCACTGTACATGGCTGGACTGAGTCACATATTTCCTCAGAATCCAAACACTATAGCCAGGGAGATGGCTTGCTCTGATTGGCTTAACCTATTTGACATGTTTTGCCCTTGGAGCTGGAGTAGAAAGTCAGCCCCAAGCCACACTGATTGCCAATGTAGAAACTAGGAGTCATTGAGAAGGGGTAAGGGGAAATGGAGGCATCACTATTTCGCCTTGGGAATATTAGCTAGATCTGAGTGTGACTCATGCTTTTCACACACTGCCCTGCTCCTTTTCCCTATATTAACATCACCGTTAGAGAGATAATTTGTCAACTTTTTGTCTGAGAAGCATCCCCACAAAGGCCGGTGCCTTGGCAATGTAGGAGGTGGGCTGTGCTTCTAATGGAGACCATTAATTACCATTTCTCCCCCAGCAGGTTCTCACTCCCACACTTCACTCCTGTGTCCCTCCCTACTTGACACTGCCAAGTCCCACACGCCATTGCATCCTACAGGAAGTCTCCCTACTCCACAGGAAGTGCCCTGCACTGCTTAGGCTGCAGCCTTCCTGCTTTGCTCCTTTCCTGCACCCACTTTCTTTCTTTCAAAATCAGGTGGAAATCTCTAGCTTCCCACAGTTGCCTACAAGCTTCTTCATTTGCAGTGGGATTATATATTTATATTCTCACCATCACTTTAATGGAATCTTAGATAGGGGGAGAGACAAACACACAGTCAGTCAATTGACAAGCAATACTTGCTTACTGCTTGTGGTCTAGGGCAAAGCACTTCCCCTCTGTAAAACTTCGGTTTCCCTCTCTGTAGCTCGTTACACTTTTATGATCAGTATTAAAGGGTTTTGAGTTGCAAGCAACAGCAACCAATGCTAATTAAGTAAAAGATATATTGCAACAGCATGATATATGAAGATATCTGTATGATAGGAACTTTAGCAACCTGAAGAATATACAGCCCACCAAAAGAAGTCACATTCAAGAAAATTTATAAAAGGTAATGTGTTGGCCAAACAAAATGCAAGCACTGGCCACTCAGCCTGTGGGCTTCCAGTCTGTATCACCCCTCCGTAGGAAAGGGTGCAAGTTCTGTGCCTGTCACCAAGGTCCAGCCAGCCTGGTGAACTCAAACTCCACGCCAGAAGCTTGATTTTGGGCAACCGAGAAAGCCTTCAGCAACGAGTGATTCTTTGCTAAGTCTGCAGCCCACTCCACCCACCAAATAGAAGTGAGACATCTGGCTCTGAGTCTCCTCCAACTGACCAATGCACTATGTAGAATTGTTGCTGGTAGGTGCCCTCCAGTCGGTGCCCAACTCACAGCAACCCTACATACAACAGGTGAAATGCTGTTGTCAGTGTTTCTCTGGTATTCACAGGGTTTTCAACAGCAGATTGTTTTGGGGGAGTGGGTTGCTGGGTCCTTCTCCCAAGCCTACAGCACCTGGTGTTCCCAGGTGGTCTCCCATCCAGGTACTAACCAGGCCCTTCCCTGCTTAGCTTCTGAGATCTGACAGGATGGGATGCCACAGTGGTACTGCTGCAGGCACTATGTAGAATAGTTAGTCCCTTACTCAGGGCTCTTTGTCTCTTGGCTGATGGTTGAGCAAGCAATGTGAACTGTGGAATCAAGTTTTGAACTTGGAGGGGCTAACAGTACAGGCTGTCACTCTCTAAACTTGGAGGTGATGTCACCCTCATGAGTTGGGCAGAGGGGAAGGATCAGTGAGAGGGGTTCCCCCCACTACTCCCCACTCCCATGATGCGTCACCAGGTACAGCCAAAGTTGCTGATACCTCCGAGCCCAGCTCCCCACCACTATGTACTGTCAGATCAGACTACAAGAAACTAGAGCACACAAGATATAATGCCTGTTAAATTTTTATGTGAAATTCTGTAAATGTACAGAGGCCGGTGGCCGGCAGCCGCCCTAAAGCCTCGCCCGTGGGGACCGCCCCTCAGCACTTGGTGTAGATGGCCGCGCTGCCCCGCTCCTCGAACTCTTCCTTGCTGACCCAGAGCTGCTGGAAGGCCTGCAGGGAGGCCAGAATGGAGCCGCCGGTCCACACCGACGTCTTCCTCTCGGGAGCAGCGGCCACTGCGGGGCTGTCCCCGGGGCAGAGGAGGCTCAGCTCCCTCTGGAAGCGCTCGGGGAAGCCGTCCAGCATGGTGCAGCCTCCGCACAGCAGTACGTTGGCGGCCATCTCCTCCCTGAAGCCCGCCTCCTGGCAGCGGTCCAGGCAGGCGGCCGTGAGCGCGGGGAGGCCGGGCTGGGCGCAGCCCACCAGCGAGGGCTTGAAGAGCATCTCCGCGCAGCGGAAGCGCTCCTGGCCGATGGTGATGACCTTGCCGTCGGGGAGCTCGTAGTCCACGCGCAGCTCCTCCAGGCCCAGGCCGAGCTCCTCCTCGGGCAGCAGCGCGGCGTAGCAGCACTTCTTCTTGATGTGCTCCACGATGTGCAGGTGGTCGTCCGTGAACTTGTGGCCAGCCTCGTTGAGCAGCTGCATCAGGTAGGCGGTGAGGTCGCCGCCCGCGTAGTGGGCGCGGCTGGTCAGGCCGGGCAGCACGTCGCCCTCGGAGATGGGCACCACGTGCGACACGCCGTGGCCACTCTCCACCACCAGCCCCGAGGTCTTGCCGTACGAGTAGATGGACAGCAGCGCCTGCGAGGTCACGTGCATGGCGGGGATGCCGAAAGTCTCGAACATGAGCTCGGCGTACTTCTCGCGGTTGCTGGCGGGGCTGAGCGGGGGGTCGGACACCAGCACGGCGTGCTCCTCGGGGACGATCTTCATGGCCGTGTGGAAGATGTACTCCCAGATGTTCTGCACGCAGTCCCAGTCCACCACGATGCCGTGCTTCAGCGGGTTGACCAGCTTCAGAGACGCCTCCATGTTGAGCAGCTCGTGGCCCACGTAGGTCTCCTTGCGCGTGTCGCCAGCGTCGGCGGCCATCTCAGGGCTGCGCTTGCCCACGGTGGAGGAGATGAAGAAGGTGGGCCTGGGCTCCCCCGCGTAGCCGCACTTACAGTACTGGGAGCCCAGGTCGATGATCAGAGCCTTGATCTTGCGCACCTTCTTGGGCTTCATCTTCAGCTGAGCAGTGGAACCTGTGTCCTGGATGCCTGGCTCGGGGCTTGGCAGTGTTCCTGCCTCCCCAGGGTCCCCCTGAGCTGTGCCCATGGGCCTGGGGCTAGGGCTGTTCCTTGTTGCCATCTGCTTTCCTTTCTCGCCTTCTCACGTCCACATCCTAGAGCTCGGTGGGGAGAAATAAGAGCCCACCTTCAGCAGTGCCTTGGCAACCGTTTAGAATTGTGACGTCACGTGGGCTAGTCCATTCGGAGAGTGGGGAAGGGCTTTGTCTTCTCATCACCCCCACATCCAAATGTGCTCCAGGATAGCGCAGGTGGCCATTTGTTCTAGAAATCCAAGTTCACTGTAGTCTCTGGGGTTTCGGCTCCCTCTCCTTACATCTCCATGCTGACCCCCTGCTCACTGCCTGAACACCTTTCCCTCTGCCTCTTAGCAAAGTGTTGAGTATTTGAGCTCCTATTGTAAATCAGGAGCTATACTAGGTACTTCATTTATGTTACTTTGCAGAATCCTGGAGCGTAGGCAGTGCTGAGAAGGGGTTCAGAATTCAAATGACTTACCCAAGAGCAAACAGCTCTTAAGAGTAATTGTAGTTGGGCATGGTGGTCCATGTCTGTAATCCTAGTGACTTGGGGGGCGGAGGTAGGAGGATCACGAGTTCCGTTCCAGAGGCAGCCTTTGTAACTTAGCAAGACTCTGTCTAAAATTTAAAAAAATTTAAAAAAATTAAATTTAAAGGGGATAGAGGTGTAGTTTAGTGGTAAAGCACTTGCCTAGCATGCTCAAGATCCTCCAACATAAAAGAAAAAAAAAAAGAGAGAAAGAGAGAGAATTACTATTGCATCTTAACCCAACTTAATCCAACTCCAACACACCAGGCCTCCTTAAAGAGCTTGGGGTCCCTAAGAATACTCTTCCTCCCATTTGGCTGCCTCCATTAGATAGTCACGAAACTCATGAACCTGAACACCTTTTTTCTCTCACATTAAGGCCAAGCACATCCCCTTAAAGCCAGTGTCCCTTAGCTGTCTCCTCCTTTTTTCTCTCACACCCCACAAGGACAAGCACATTCCCTTAAAGGCCTTTCTTCTCTCATACCCCACAAGGCCAGGAGCTCTCCTTAGAGGAGGCGGCACACCATCATTGTGTCTCTTTTATGAAGAACACAGGGCTTGAGGGAAGCTCTAAGGTGCTATATAACATAAGGTGGGATTCTGAGTTTGGCAGACATTGGCATGAATGTGTCCAGTGTCAGAGATGGCAGGCAGATAGTGTCTGAGCAGCCTCAGACACATATTAGGTCTTGTCAAGGCATGTCCACAGTACACGCCAGTGAAGAAGCCATACTGGACCACACTGGCTTGGTATCCTTGGGGGAGCTGTGCATCCATGAGCCTCAATGTTCTCATGAGTGGGACTGTGTAGAGTCTAATTTCAATGCCTACTCCAGAGTTCTGAAGGAGAAGTACAAAATATATGTCCTCTTAAGGTCATCTACAGGGCTGGGATTTAGCTCAGCTGGTAGAGCACTGCTCTGCAGTCTCTGAGGTCCAGAGTTTGATTCCCAACACCACAAAAATGGGAGGACATGGCAATCCACTCCTGAGGCAATCTCGAAACAATCAGCCACTGAAAACCCTATAAGGGTCCCTATGAGTAGGAGATGACTCAATGGCACCTAACAACAACAACGAGGTCGTCCTAAGTCAATGTTAGTGTCCAAAGTAGGGGTGGGGTTTAGGTCAGTTGGCAGAGTGCTTGCCCTCCACACTCTGAGGCCCTGGGTTCAATCCCTAACACTGCAAAAATGTAAGGGTGTGGCAGCCATTCCCAAAACACTCCCGAAACAATGAGCCATCAAAAGCCTTATGAATAGCAGAGAAGCACTGACATAATGCCCAGTGTCATGGGGTGTTTCATTCTGTTGTACACAGGGTCACTATGAATCAGACCCGACTAGACAGCACCTAAGGGCACCTAACAACAACTGTGTCCAAAGTGAGACAGAAGAGCCCTTGCATAGTCACCCCACCAGCAGTGGATCTTGCTAAAATCTAAGTCACATGGTGCCAATCTTTTGCTCTAGTACTTTCTAGCCTCACTCAGCCAGGGCCAAATTCCTTGCACTGGCCCCTGAGGCCTAACAAGAGCTGCCCCCCACCACCAAGAGAACAAAACAAAACAAAAAACGTCTCCTACCTCATCTTCTTTCCATGGCTCCTTCCACTGGCCACAATGCTCTTCTTGCCAGTTCTCTAACTCTAGGTCAGCAAATGTTTTCTGTAAAGGTCCAGCCAAACCATACGTATTTTCATTCAGCTTTTTGGGCCATGGTCCTTTCTGCAATGAATCAGCTCTGCTATTTTAATGTAAAAAGCAGCCACAGGAAGCCAAGCAAAGTGGCACATGCCTGTAATCCCAGCGACTCAGGAGGCAGAGGCAGGAGGATCACAAGTTTGAGGCCAGAGGCAGCCTATGTAACTTAGTGAGACTCTGTCTCAAAAGGAGAAAAATGGGCTAGGGCTGTGGCTCAGTGGTAAAGCACCTGCAAAAAGCATGCTTGAGGTCTGGGGCTCAACTCCACAGTCACACACACACACACAGCCATAGGTAACATGTATCTGAGTGAGCATGGCTGTGTTACAGTAAGTTTATGACCACAGGCCATAGGCTGTATTCTGCTAACCTTTGCCTTAAGCCATCAGCCATGCATCTGACTCCTCTGCACCTGCTGCTCCCCCAACACACCTCTCTCTCCTTCACCTCTCCCAGGCCTTTATGCAACTGCTACCATCTCAGGGGGCTCTGCCTAGGCCACACTAGCATTGCTACCTTGCCTTATGCCCCTTTTCTGTTATCTCTTTCACTCTACTTTCAAGTAGGTATTTGTTTTGTTTAACATGTATTTATTGTGTCCCCCCAAGACCCTTCCAACTAAAATGTAAGTCCTACAGAAGCAACTTTTTTTCTTTTTCACCATTATATTCCTAGCTGGCTTGCACCTCACAAGCACTCAATAAATATTAACTGAATGAGTAAATGTTTTATTACAAAATTTAGACAAAGGGAGCCATCTCAAAAATTATACCCCAAATGTACCCTAACAGGGGACAAAGTATCCTATTATCTAGAAGGCTCTGGTTTACTGGATTATGTCATCATCAGTGATGTCACTGTTGTGAAGATTCTCAAGCTGTCCTTAGTTTTTCAGGCCTTGAAGCCAGTGGGACTGAGGAACTTTCTGAGCGGTATGGCTCTCGACAGCATGTGGGCTCCACAGGCCGGAAACACAGGGGATGGGCCTGCCAAGAGAGTGAGTGACCAGGCCTCCCTGCAGACACAGGTCCTCCAGACTGCCTCCTTAAAGGATGGCCCAGCAAAGCGGGCAGTGTGGGTCCGCTGCAATGAAGCACAGCCAGAAGCAGCTATTAAACCAACACGGCCTAAGGAGAGGCCCAAGCTAGAGGCGACCAAAGCTGTGGTGGTTGACCTTGGCACTGGCTACTGTAAATGTGGATTTGCTGGGCTGCCGAAGCCCACCCACAAGATCTCAACGACAGTGGGCAAGCCCTACATGGAGACTGCCAAGACTGGGGATAATCGCAAGGAGACGTTTGTGGGGCATGAGCTCCTCAACCCAGAGGTTCGCCTCAAGCTGGTCAATCCCTTGCAACACGGCATCATTGTGGACTGGGACACAGTGCAGGATATCTGGGAATATCTCTTCCGGTGTGAAATGAAGATTGCCCCAGAGGAGCATGCAGTCTTAGTTTCAGATCCACCCCTGAGCCCACACACCAACCGAGAGAAGTATGCTGAGATGCTGTTTGAAACCTTTAACACACCTGCAATGCACATCGCCTACCAGTCCCGCCTGTCCATGTACTCCTACGGACGGACCTCCGGCCTGGTGGTGGAGGTCGGCCATGGTGTATCCTATGTGGTACCCATCTATGAGGGCTACCCCTTGCCCAGCATCACTGGAAGGCTGGACTATGCAGGCTCTGACCTGACAGCCTACCTGATGAGCCTGATGAACAACTCGGGGAAACACTTCACTGATAACCAGGTGAGCATTGTGGAGGACATCAAGAAGAAATGCTGTTTTGTGGCCCTGGACCCCATTGAAGAGAAGAGAGTCCCTCCCACTGAGCATGAGATCCAGTATACTTTGCCTGATGGGAGAGAGATACAGCTCGGGCAGGAGAGGTTCCTCTGTTCAGAGATGTTCTTTAAGCCCTCCCTGATCAAGTCCATGCAGCTGGGGCTCCACACCCAGACAGTGTCCTGCCTTAACAAGTGTGACATAGCCCTCAAACGGGATCTCATGGGGAACATCCTGCTCTGCGGGGGCAGCACCATGCTCAGTGGTTTCCCTAACCGTCTGCAGAAGGAGCTGAGCAACATGTGCCCCAATGACACCCCACAGGTAAATGTGTTGCCTGAGAGAGACACTGCAGTGTGGACTGGTGGCTCCATCCTGGCCTCGCTTCAGGGTTTCCAACCACTGTGGGTCCACCGCTTTGAATATGAGGAACATGGGCCTTTCTTCCTCTACAGAAGGTGCTTCTGAACTCAGGTCAGGCAGGACCGCTGTGGTGGCAGTGCATCAGCTCTGCTGGGCAAGTGTCCATCCTACACATGGAGCTGAGTGGGCACATTCATTCCTGTAACATTAAACACCCCTCATGTCCCCTCCACAGCGTGCTGATTTCCTGACTTAATAAGGACAACCTCACAGATAACAGCATCTTCCTTAATTTGTACATTTATCAAATAAAATGGGTGGGGGAGGAGAAATGAAACACACATGCACTATTTGTTGATTGCTTAAACATTTATTTTCTCTTGGGGGAAGACTAGCTCTAAAATTATTGTCCCTTATTGTCTGTGCTCCCGACTATAGGAACAATTTTACTGTTAAAATCAGCTTGGAAGCAGGAGTATGATAAGGACAGGCTATACTGTAAATGCTGCTGAGTCATATAAGCTCCCTTTCCACAAATACCAGGAGGAAGAATGCTTTAAAAATTCAATCTCATGCAAAGCACCAGTGCATACTTCAAACTTTACTAATAATTCTGAAGGCTTAGAAATTGCTGGCAAAGATGCCTGACCCCTGTTTTAACTGTACCTTCTTTTAATTCCCAGTCATTTATGTCTCAATACCAGCTTTTGTTAAGCCACCATAGTGAATGGCTGTTAAAGACTAGCATAAAATGAGCATGTGTCTTAAGGAGGTAGCTCTTCAGAGAATGAGAAGCCATACTGATTTGCCCTCTTTAATAACTGGCATAAGACTTATCTCCAGTTATCAGTACTGAGATCAATGGTGGAAGACATGGTCATTTTTTAGGTACTTCAAGTAACTGCCCATCTTCTAACTGACTGGATTCTTCATCAGCCTATGGAGTATATACTTGGAGTCTGAAGTGGGCCAGGATGGAGGCTGCCCTATGCTGCTCATTCTAATCCAGCTGAGGTATCCCAAAGAATGTTACAGACCCTCAGTAATCACATATATCCTTCCAGGGGCTATCATGTTCTATGGTATTCCTGCAGTGGGAGTTTGTAATTGGAGAGCACTAAATTGGAAACTCTTTGGAAAAGTCCCCATCTTCAATACATTCTCTATACTGTCTTCAACGTTTAGAATCTGAACATCAGCTGGTGGCATATAATAGTGGAAAAAACATGAACTCTGACTCTGGTTTGAAATCTTATTTTGCCACCAGCTAGTTGTGTGACCGAGTCTTTTTATCTATAAAACTAAATACAAATGCCTACCTTACATAGCTTAAATAAAACTACAGATAAAGCACCTCAATATCAGGATCTGGCCCCCAGGAGGTGCTCACAATAGCTAGCTAGTATCTTGACTTCTATTTCTTAAAAGGAAATCTAAAACCTTGCCTGTAATCCCAGCGGCTCATGAGGCAGAGGCAAGAGGATCACAAGTTTGAGACCAGAGGCAGTCTGTGTAATTTAGTGAGACCCTGTCTCAAAAACAGTAGAAGAGCTGGGCGCAGTGGTGCATGCCTATAATCCTACCGGCTCGGGAGGCAGAGGCAGAAGGATCGCAAGTTCGAGACCAGAGGCAGTCTGTGTAACTTAGCGAGACCCCGTCTCAAAAAGTAAAAAATGGGCTAAGGGTGCAGCTCAGCGGCCCAGCACTTGCAGAGCATGCAAGCACGAGGCCCTGGGTTCAACCCCAAGTACCATCAAACAAACAAACAAAAAAAAAAAGTAAAAGAAAAAAAGGGGGAGGGGGCTGGGGGTGCAGCTCAGTGGTCCAGCACTTGTGAAGCATGCAAGTGCAAGGCCCTGGTTCAACCCCGACTACCGAGGGGGGGAAAAAAAGAAAGAAATCTGAAACCTCTTACTATGGTCCTTGGCCACATGTGCACACATCGAGCATTCAGAGGAGAGATGTCTCCTCTACCAGGTAAAGCCTTTCAAAGCCTAGCACAGGTTTGGCTAGACAGCCTTGAAAAGCTTAACCTGCCAGAACCTGGATCCAGGCCTGATGGGTAAGCATATCCAGTTGGTTCCAACAAGCTAGAGTAGGGAAGCAGAGGTACAGAAGGTCCTCTGAGGGTCCTATGGGTCAGCAAGAATGACTAAGCCTTACCCGGGAGTATCAAGAGATCAGCCAGGAGCCGGGTGCACTGATTTTCAAGATAGATACATCTTACCTCAATCTCTGTGCAAACCACTCTACTGTCAACACTCCATGAACATTAACTGAGAAGTAGCTTGAACTCTTGATTAGTTCTTAACCTTTTGACATCTCCTTCAGGTTGGCAATCCCTACAGAACTCTTCTTGGAATGATGTTTTTAAATGCGTAAAATAAAATACATAGGATTACAGAGGAAACCAATCATACATAAATACACTTCTGTCTTTAGATAGAAAAAAGGTGAGGGTCTTGATGGAAGGGAGAGGCAGGATGTGCTTCTGTAGGATAGATGTCTCCAGTATGAACTAGGCGTAAATGTTCATTTAAAAATAACAATGTAAAGCTGAACACCTCTACAGTCTTTCTCAAAGCATTTTTTAATTCTCTCCCTTGATCCTCATAATTACCTTAGCAAAAAAATACCCTCCTCACAAAAAAGATGACAGTTAACTTTGAAGTCACGCAAGCCCAGTAGTCTGTAAATGACAATTTCAAATATATTTTTGGTTGTTATGACAGGTTGGGCGTGTGTACTACTGACATCTAGTGAAGCAGGGGAGTTGTTAAATATCCTACAATGCATATACTCTGACTCCCACACAAAGAATGTGAACCAAAATAAACGAAGGATTGTTGAGAAACCCTCCTTAGCCCAATGGACACACAAGGCTGGAGAAAAGCAAGGCTCAGTGAGATAAAATGACTTTGTCTAAGGACATTATGATAGGTGGACTCAGAGCCCAAAGCCTCATTCTTTCCTTCATACCTAGATTATTGTTGTTGTTGTTAGGTGCCGTCGAGTCGGTATCCGACTCATAGCGACCCTCTGTACAACAGGGGAAACACTATTGTCAGTGCTTCTCTGCTGTTCATAGGGTTTTCAATGGCAGATTGATTTTTGGGAGGGGGTTGCCAGGTCCTTCTCCCAAGCCTACAGCTTCTGGTGTTCCCAGGCGGTCTCCCATCCAG
>VMDO01012299.1:0-45871 GCA_007922755.1 Pedetes capensis | reverse complement strand
TACCTAGAGGATATCTGTTATTTTTAAAGTTCCTGGGACTTCAGAGCCAACAAAGTAAAGGCAGAATGGCCTACTGTGAGTACAGGGCAAAGACAAGAGCTTAGGAGCACGAGAACATAGGACCCAGGACTCAAAAGCAGGCCTTCAGTATTGCCAAACGGTACCATATGAGGCTTAGTTTGTCTTATAGTTAACTAAGATTTCCATTCTCACCAAGGTGATAATAAATTTGACAGACAGACAAGGAAGGACACACAAAGACTCCTAAGGCCTTATACAGTAAGAACTGGCACAAGTGGAGGAAAAAAATTTAATATTGCTTCTCAAACCTTAAATGACTAAGAGTTGTTGGCTTCTTTTTTAAACATCCTCTTCAGTTATGGTAATGACAAATTTCTCAAATGTTTGCATATATGTATGTATATGTATATATACATGTATATATAGAGATGTATTTATTTAAATATTAGGGTTGGACATGTGTTCAGCATGGGAGCACTTGCCTAAAATATATGGTGCCCTGAGTTTGATCCCCAGCATTACAAACAAACAACAAACATTAGCTCCTGCCTCAGTTATTAAAAAAAGAGTGAAAATGAAATCCACTCTGAGGAAGACAGTCTTCTGCAAGTTCCTCTTGATGTATGGATTATCTGAGCAAGACTACGTGACTCAATGGAA
Source organism: Pedetes capensis (assembly GCA_007922755.1). Lineage (NCBI taxonomy): Eukaryota > Metazoa > Chordata > Mammalia > Rodentia > Pedetidae > Pedetes > Pedetes capensis. Next base: position 45,190 of record VMDO01012299.1, on the reverse strand, counting down.
CCTAGAAAACAACCGGAGATTTTACTTATGGCAACATGAACTTGCTCTGAGGGAGAGTCCAAATTTTGGGCCACAGTATGTAGTCTTTTCTGAAACTTGACAGAATCTTTCCCCAAATTCATCACTCACAAGACTGTCTCCTTTTCCTATGTACTGCATCTCTTCCTTATAAATTCTTCTTTGACTGGCCTTCAGTGTGGAAGGTCTGCTCCTTCCTGCCTGCTTCTCAAAATGAACAAAATTCAGTCCTGCTTAAATGAACAAGATAGTTAATTGACAGTAACCTGCATTCACGTAAATTTATTCTGCTAAAATACATTATTTTAAGGATATTATGCATCCATGAAAATTCACACCACTAATAAAAGACACATTTACTTCTATTTATAGCCTATCAGCATGGGTCCCTTTACTATTACTCAAAGTAACAATATTATAGTACATTAAAATGCCTTGTAAGTTACCATGTTCATTTACCAATGACAAAGAGTAGTCACAAAGTATTCACAGTCGTTCAAAGTTGAACATCTAACGACAGCAAATCCATGATGGGTATGAGCCAAAAAGTAGAACTTTCTAAAGCACAGTATATAATCTTCGGGTTTTCTACTGTTTTTTTCAAGAATTTCTACTGTTTTTTCAAGAAATTTAAAGGTTGAATTGTACAGTGAATACACAGAGAATACACAGAGATAACTATAGTTAACATCTTATTATAGTAAGGAAAGTCTTATTAAATTATAATTTTGGGTAGATCTATATTCTGAGGATCAAAAGCAGCATTTCCTATTAGTTTACATATAGTAATGAAGGCCTGGTCCCAGCATTTAAAAACACGGGAGAAAATTTTAACTTACCCAAGGATTAGCTACAAAACTCCGGTCAAAATAAATGAGGCTTTTTCTAGACTTGCCAAAACCAGAAGGCAGTCTCATTTTTTCAAAGAAAATAACTGAAAGTTCTTCTGGAAACTGAATGAAACAGAGGTTACATTAAACACCATAAAGAAAAGCAAATAGCTGGATGTGGGGGTGCACACCTACAGTCTCAGTGACTAGAGAGGCAGAGGCAGGTGGATTGTGAGTTTGAGACCTGAGACATTCTGTGTAATTTAGCAAGACCATGTCTCAAAAGAATAAAAATAAACGGGCCAGGGGTGCAGCCCAGGGGTAGAGCACTTTGCAAAGTATGTGTGAGGCCCTGGGTTCATCTCCCAAATATCTTTAAAAAAAAAAAAAAAAAAAAAAAAAAAAAAAAAAAAAAAAAAAAAAAAAAAAAAAAAAAAAAAAAAACCACCAGAAAGAAAGAAAAAGAAAAAGAAATGCCCTAGACTCTGATAAAAGCATTTCAGTTAAAGGAAGCAATATTTGGAGGACAAAGAATTTCCATTCACACGTGCCATACAATGCTCACTGCTCATACATATCAAATGTGCATGATATTCTTCCAGAAATTCTTATCTCTTCCAGTTCTAACTGCTGACTCTCTAGCACAAAATATACAGGCAATAAAATAGTCCCTGTAACAACTAAGATGATACATTTAATTTTTTATTTTGTTTTAGTTTAAGGTGAAAAGAAACCAGTTAAGTGATTGTACATGACTAAATGTTGGTAGCACTAATAGCCTGTTCATACATTATGCTCTCTTCTAGTAACATAAAAACGACTTAGAAACATTACTTGTCTTCATTCATATTTTTGAGGTAGAAGCCATGAAACATCATTCGATATTCAACAGACAAGAACTGAGGTACAAATCAATTATGTGACTTGTCCAAAGTCTCAATATGAATCAGACTTACAGATGGGAATGAGACCCAATCTCATGAATACTATATAAATAATCATGCTCTCAAACAGCACTAAATATAAGAACAATAATTCCTTAAAAATTATAATGTATTAGCTAAAACTTAAAAGTTTTGCTAGAAATAAAGATGTATGTCTGAAATAAAATACAAACAGAACTGCTTGGGTTCTGCTGAAGTCTGGTGCTCACAGCAGCTCTCAGCAATGCTAAGGCAGACCATCACACTTCCCAGCTCTAAGAAGCAAGGGCTGGAGGAACAACGAGGAATGAATGGCAAACAGTCTTCTCTGCTGGCACATTCCTAACAGGAGTCAGTCACTCTAGCAGGCTTAGTTTCCACTGGCTTCTTTTGTCAATCTTTGGTGGTATAAAAATCTCAGCATCTGTAAGTAAGAAAGGAAGGGAAATTTTGATAGACATACTTTTGTTGATGGGGGGGTGAGGCAGTAAGTAACTCTATGCTGAACAAACTAGGGGACTAGGTTAATAAAAGACCGCCACAGCCAGAGTTCACGTGCCTGTTACCCTCATAATCTCTTGGCCAGGGCAAACATAGCCTGAAGCCCAACCCTGAGAATGGGACAGCATTTAACTTCAAGCATGTTCACCAAGTAATTCAAGTTGAAGAAGACTCTGTATTCGGAGAGAGTGGTAGTGGTTACATGGAAGTATACATTTATTGAAAATCATCAAATTATACATCTAAGATCTGTGCATTTTACTATATGTAAAATTTCCCTCAATTTAAAAAGAGTAAAGAAAAATGTGGTAGTATGTATACACTAAGTAGAGTAAATGGACACAGAACTTTATGATGAAACTATGAACAAGATCAACAAAGATGCCCCTGCTTTTAAAAAAAAGTAAAGGAGAGATAGTTTTCACGGGAAAATTCTGTCACTGCAACTTAAACCTCTCAAGCACTCTTTCAGTTAGCTCTGTGGCATCTCTAACCAAGAATCATATACAAGAAGCAGTGATATGAAAAGAAAAAAAATATATACACAAGGATATTCTTTTGCAGCATTATTTACAACTAAACTTTCAGCAGTACACCTACACATGTACAGTTTAGCTATTAAAAGATGAATTTTGAATAACAATGTGAGAAAAATCTTCAAGAGTTTTTAAGAACATGATTTTCATATTTTACATAAACACATGCTTATATATACATATCTCATGACTAGAAATTATCAAATTTTAATTTTCTTTGACATACTTTATAATTCAGCCTTTCTCTACTGGTATCAGTTTCATAACTACATATACACTTACTAATCTCCACCCTGACCCCACAGACAAAAGCCTACTACAGGTTTTAGTTATATAAGAATATTAATAACTGAAAAAAACTACATAAATTCACTGCCAACAAGATCCATAATTTCATAGTGATTAAAATGGATCTTAAAGAAATCATAAAAAACATGCTATTTTATTTTAAAAATTAAACATAACTACAACTATATTTGAGTCAGGCTTAACTGAGAATAAACATCAAGTATTGACTTTTGGAAGGAAAGTAATTATTCTGACAAACTGTATAATAGCAGAACGTGACATCTTTCACATTTCCGTATGTGACTTTCATAGCACAAAAAGAGTCATTTTTATAAAAATACTTTGAGGGCTTTTCAATTTTTCCAAGGACCTCTCAATCCTTTCATGGTCAAATTTTTCTCACTTGAAGTACTTACTTTGTTATCTATCAACTGAAACAAATCCAACTCAGCTATGATTCAAGCATTTTTCTAGTATCACTTTAATTCATTTTATAAACAATATAGAGGGATAAAGGCAGAGAGGATAATCTCAATGCAAACAATGCAACTTCTTGAGTACATGGGAAAAATAGGGGAACATAACCCAAATATGCACACTACATATTAGTCAAAAGGTTCCATAAACTTTGTAAGTTGATAAAAGTGTAACCAAAAGTGATATAATAGTTGCATAATGGAAAAAACAAATGCTGTATTATTCTGTGCCCCACTGACATTTACCAATAAAGAGGAGGAAAAAAAAAAAGAGATCCTACATTTTATAAGACTTGCAATTGATCTACATGACACTGCATTGCCCTGAAGCACGAAACAACTGCAGAAAATGACCCACAAGTTGCTAATCCCACTGGGGCAAGTGTGAGCATACTTCAAAACTGCTAGTATGTGAAAGGCAGCTGAGGAGTATTTGAGTGGGACTAATTTTATGAGTAGTTTATCAATGCCTGTTTTCAGATTAAGAGAATCTCCCCTGTCCTACACAACCTTGTATCCACAGGACGATGATAATAAACACTCAGGTGAGGAGCACTCAAATATTATATTCATTTTTAGAGTTATACCTAGGTCCTCACATATACTTTGCAAGTGTTCCACCACTGAGTTGCACCCTCATCCCATTTTTTTTTTTGAGATAGGGTCTCACTAAGTAATGCAGGCTGCCCCTGGCCTCAAATTTGTGATTCTCCTGTCTCAGCCTCCCAAATTGCTGGGATTAGAGGCATGTGCCACCATACTGGGCAAATAGTAACATTCTTTATAACTCAGTTGGAAATGGAAGTGCTCTTTGATGTGGGGCAAGGAAAGGTGTGAGTACAACTGTCCTGAAGGCCATCACTAGGAAAGCAACAATATGCTCAGGGGGCATTAAATGCCATTACAGAGCAATATCTAAGTGAAAAAATTTCAAAACGCTGCCTATCACATGCTAGAAAATGCAAATAACAGCAGTAAAAAGGCCAATTATTTTTAGAGTGTATCACTAAATTTTCAGAGAAAGGAGGTTGGTATGCTTTGAAGAATCTACCTGAAGGGGAAATACTCAAGCATCAAATCCACCTACAAAAAGTACCTAGCCAACTTTCAAAATAAAGCCTGTAGGGCAGAGGTCTTCAGGCTGTACCAGGCTGAGGGACAGGTCCATGGCCTGTTAGGAATTGAGACACATAGGAGGTAAGCAGCAGGTGAGGGAGAAGTTAAGCTTCCCTACTGCTTGAAATTTCCCCAAACCATCTCCTGACCCCTGGGTCCACGGAAAAATTGTCTTCCACCAGCCCCTGGTGCCAAAAAGGATGGGGACTGCTGGTTCAGGGCTTGTAACTTTTAGAAATATATAATCTAACTGAGAACCATCTGCCCCGAGCAAACATTTTAGGTATAACTAAATAGGACACACAGATAAAATGCTAATATTCTTTGAATTTGCCTTCAAACTATCTTGTTAATCATAATGAAAAGGTCCAGTTCTTAAGGAAGGATTTTGAAAATGTTCCCAAGGTGTAATGAGTATCTGCCAAGAGCCAAAAATGATGACTTATAAGACTCTTCTAAATACATATGCAAATATCGACTGTTTTGTACGGGCAAGTATATACTAATGTACTACATTTTTTAAAAAGTTAGGCATTTAATGTCATGTTAGAACTCCCCACCCCCAAATCCTACCACTAGCAGCATTAAATTGATCTACTAAAGATGTTGTCTCAGAATTGAGGAGGAATCGTAATCAATACCCAATCTCCCCTTATACTGCTGACTCTCTCAACACGTAAAGGCAGCCCTTCTGCTCAATACTTCGAAAATTTGTAGGGAAGAGATACTAACCAAGAACAGGAACTGAAGTCTTCTGTTGTTGATAAGAGGCCATGATACTATTTGCAGTGGAATTGGGACCTAGAACCTAAGTAAAAAATAGACTGCATCAGCAAAGACTATTTCATACTTCTGATGACTACAAAAGCCAAAGGACAGAACTCTACTAGCAATAAACAGCCTGCCATTTTTATTAGTATAGTACCAATACATTAATTCTCTTTTTTATGTGATTTTAATCTGCCAGCTTCTCTAGTTTCAGGTCAGACTTCTAAATCATCTTTCTCCCAGATGATCAAGGTAATAAAGAGGGAGGATGGCAGCATTCTATACTGATATATGCCTTATCTTTTCCAAATGAGCAAGCCATATCTCAAAGGAAGGGGAAAAGACAAGAGACTAGAGAATACAGAGTATCCATTATATTCAAAGTCATTGTGGGAAAGTCATTTTTTATATTAAAACAATAGAATCATGTGCATCCTATGAGTAGAATGCCTGAAGCCATAGCTCTGTGCATCCAATCCCGTCAGATCTCAGAAGCTAAGCAGCGTCAGGCCTGGCTAGTACTTGGATGGGAGACCACCTGGGAACACCAAGTGCTGTAGGCTTGGGAGAAGGGTCTGGTAACTCGCTCCCAAAAAACAATTAGCCACTGAAAATTCTATGAATAGTAGAGAAGCACTGACAATTGTGTTTTGCCTATTGTACGTAGGGTGGCTATGAGTCAGACACTGACTCAACAGCACCTAACAACAACAACAACATGAGTGGGATACAAACTCTGCACAAAGCTTCATGGGGTTCATGCCTGCAGCAATCCTCTAGGTAAACACCAGCCTTCTGGTTTGCCCTCAGTCATCTCTGCATGTAGTCCCTGAGCAGAACATTCTCAGTAATAATACCATGTGCTCAAAAGCACTTTCATGTGACTCATGGTATCGTGAATATATCCCACTACCGTACTTTACCAACCAAAACCCCAAACCTCAAATTTACTGGTCATTTTCCCTAAAAGATTCGCAAAGGTGGTGCCTCAGAAGCTAATGTGATCTAAACAGAAGAGGGAAAGGGAGGCATAAGGGAGGCATTCTACACTGTTAGCTATAAACCACAGCAGCTTTGGTGATGATGATGATCACATTTCTTCTAGGAAATACCTACTATAGCAAATTAAAGCATTTGTGAGGTCCTAAATCCCAGTTGCTTTTTTTTCTATGGTTTGTAAAGCACTTCTACGTCCACTGTCTAAATTAACCTTCAAAAAACTCCAGTGAGGCATCCAGGGGAAGTAACTCTACTTCTAACTCAGAAAACTGAAACCTGGTAAGCTAATGTGTTTCTAACCAGTGAGATCACTACAACCTCTTGTCAATGAGCATCAAATCTACCTTTCTATACACTGCCTGTGAAGCTGGGGCTGGTGGCCTGAAAGAACACTTCTTTTGTCAGGTGGCTCCCTATCATGCTCCACCAATAGGGGACACCAAAGAGAGAATGCAAGGCTGAAGGAGGAAGAGATTTTCTTGTTTTTACTCCAGCAGTAGCTGTTCATATCACTTTCCATTTAGTCCTGTACACTTAGAAACAGCCTCATTGTGCCTCCCAGAAATACCAGAACCAGTCCACTGACACTCTCTTCTCAGAGGTTCAAGAACCCAGGCCTCTGCATCATACTCATCCCCAAATTCTTCTCTTTGTTCCCTGAGCTGTAGGGGAAATGAGAGGTCCTCTCTGATCCTAGCTTTTCCCCTTACCACTCCATCCTCTGTCCTTTGTGAAGACCTTCCCATCTTCTCTATGACAGCTGCTTTATAGGATAACTAACCCATTCAGCCTTGCCAAGGTGGACTAGCCAATGAACAGGCAAATATAAAATCTTAATGACAGCTTAGACACAAATGTAAGATAATTTAACTATGACATATGACATTTTTAAGAACAGGGAATTTTTTTTGCTTTGACTTTTAAGGGACTGTGTGAATATAACTTGTGAAAATGATAAGAAACTGCAGTCTTTGAGAAAACTTACAGGTGTGGCTGAACTCTGCTGGTGGGTAGGAGTCCAAATTTCTGGAAGTGACCTTTCCATCAGCTGCAGAGTACCCTCAAAGGCCTTCTGTAATTCCCTTCCTTGCTCATCAAACTCAAAGAGGAAGAGTACTTTTAAAATACTATGGACTTCATCTAGACAGAAAAGATTTGAGAGTATGGTAAGTTGTGTTCCTAGTTCCATGGCCACAATCACACCATAGTTTCTTTCCCAAGCAAAATATTTCTAATACCACACTGTAGTTGCTTTCTCCCACATTTTCTTCTCAAGTGCTCAAGTAATGAGACCCATCTGCTACAAAAAGAAAAACCCACTGCGGAACAAGCATGAAGCAATGTTGCACAATCCTTTATCATGGCTTACATGCTCATCTCTCACAGGTCAGCTAGGTAGATGCCAAAGGCAGGCTTCTAGATTACTGTGAAGGGCTGGTTTAGGAATGTGCACTGAAATGACCCTTCCTGCTGGAAATCTTCTTCCTTCAAATTAGTAAATTCATGTCTTAATTTTCTATTGAACTATGCCTGTCTGTGGTTTTGTTTTGCTTTTGGTTTTTTTTTTTTTTTTTGGTCAAGAATCATCATTGATATTGAACATATACCTTTCAATTTCTCAGTGCTTTGTACCACTTCACTCAATGCCTCCAAAAGGGCCAGATCCTCCAGTGGACTCCCTTCCTTGAGGCTATGCTTCTTCCGCTCTGCTTTGCGGCGATTCTTAGATGATCTCCTGTCAGAAATTAAAGAGATGTTTAAAAGGAGGATCTCCCTGTACTGAAAAGGCCAAAATAAACATACCTGTTGGCCACAACTTTCTAGGAAATTAAAGAGTTTACAGATGGCATATGTATTTAGGGGAAAATGGTAATGAGGAGTTAAAGCCATATTGTTGTTGTTAGGTGCCGTCAAGTCAGTGTACAACTCATAGCAACCCTAATGTACAACAGATGAAACAACTATTGTGCTTCTCTGCTATTCATAGGGTTTCAATGGCAGACTGGTTTTTTTGGGTGGGGGGGAGTGCATTGCTGGGTCCTTCTCCCAAGCCTACAGCACCTGGTGTTCTCAGGTGGTCTCCCATCCAAGTACTAACCAGGCTTGGCCCTGCTTAGCTTCCAAAATCTGATGGGATTGAACCCCACAGTGGTACAGCTATAGGCCATTAAAGCCATATATAATGTAAAATGGAGGAGAGTGTTAAGCTTATAAGTGGGAAATAAATAAATAAAACCTTAAAAGCAGGGATGTCTAACCTTTTGACTTCCCTGGGCTGCAACAAGTAAACAGGAACTGTCTTGGGCCACACATAAATTATATAATATAGATAGTGCATATATATAATGGGAGAGGTCATGAAGAAAATAAATGCTAAACATATGATATTAAAAGATTTTGTGGGGCTGCATTACTAGCTGTCCTGGGCCACATGCAGCCTGCAGTCCACAGGCTGGACATACCTACCCGAAAGAGTGATGCTTTTCCTGGAAGTTTTGATTAAATAACAGACTAAAATGAGATTGTGTGACAATATCCTAGAATCTGAACAGAAGGATAAACAACTTGAGTTCTATAATAAACTAAATACATATAAAGGCAACTCTAATTTCATAGATATGCTGGGCAAAGTCTTTGCACAACTTGCACTGGGCCTTGAAAAATATCCTCCCCACTCTCATTGCACTGTCCTAGTAGAAAACCAAGCCATTTGCTTCTACTTTGTCCATTCTCCCAGGGGAAGGTCAAGGTGATGATGAGAAAGGATACATACGCAGATATCCTGGAGTTACTGTGGGAATATCTGCCACTCATCTCACTGCCACTCACAACACTGTTAGTTTCAGAGAAGAGATCTGATTCTTGATTGTGGGGCACATCTTCATCTGGAAAAGAAGAACCAGGTGCAGGTGAAAACATTCCTTGCTAATGTGGGTTTACCTTCTGTGAGGCAAATGTACTACAGTCAATCACCACGTACTAAAGGATGAATGGAAACCATTACAAAGCTAATCTCAAAAGGAATGAGGTATTAAATACAGGTACTACTATTATAAATCAATAGTTTACAAAGCTTATTTTTTCTTTTCATTTTTCTTCTCTGTTTTGGAAATGAAGGAACTCATTTTGTGAAACATAGAAGAAGTCATTGCTCTGGCTGGAAGCAAGCAGGTGGGGATAACTGGCTCAGCTCTTCCAACTCAACCTTGGTCCTGACCAAAATCCCTTCTCCAACACACAAACAAGACATACAGAGCCCCTAATGGTCTCAGACTTTGCAATGGCACAATAATAAAATCACAGGAGGAACATGGTATGGTTTGAATATAGTTTGCTCCCACTCAAAACTCAATATGACAGTATTGAGAGGTGCTGGGACCTTCAAATGGTGATGAGGTCAAGAGAGATTAAGACTTTTCTTGTAGGAGTGAGCTCTGGTTCTTGTGGAACTAGACTGGTTGCTGTGAGATTGTTGTTGTTGCTGTTGTTAGGTGCCGTCAAGTCATGTCTGGCTCATAGCGACCCTCATAAGGTTTTCAATGGCTGACTGTTTCAGTATTGCCTGGGGAGTGGATTGTCATATCCTTCTCCCATTTTTGCAGTGCTGCGAATCGAACCCAGGACCTCAGAGACTACAGAGAAGCACTCTACCAACTGAGCTAAATTCCAACCCCACTGTGAGATTAGCTGTTATAAAGTGAGCCTGGCATCTCCCCTCACTCTTATACATCTCTTTGCACGTGTCTACATGCCTTTCCGTCACAAGGCCCTTACCAAAAGCCAAGCAGATGTCAGCACCATGGTCTTATATCTCCAGAACCAATGGTTAAAATAAACCTCTTTTCTTTATAAATTACTTAGTGTCAGGTATTTTGTTATGGCTACATAAAATGGACTATGAAAAACACCAAGCAGCTTAGACAATATGCACTGGTGCCTGTTCCCCATATCACACGTGTCAATGGGCTTCATGCAGATACTTACCCAGATTCACCTGCTGCGCTTGTTCCTTGAGCTCTCGAACCACCATTAGGCGGTTTTTATGGTGACTGAATGTGGTTGTCTGAGAGTCCAGAAATGCCATATAATTTTTCTGAGCTGAGGATGCAGAATGGAAAATAATTTAAGTGTAAGAATTAAGCAAAGAGACAAAACTAAATGGAAGGAGGGGATAAAAAAGGACCAAAATTCAAAAAATGAAAGAGCTATCTAGGTCTTCCAAGTAAGATTTTTTCCCTTAGTAAGCACCAATGAACTAGAAATGGAAACTACATATCTGTATTCATTAACATCATCCCAGAATACTCTCTATCATTTAACTTGCAAAATCACCTGAATGAAGCCTTTGTACCTAACCCCCCAAAAGACAGGCAAAGGAAGTTGTTAACAAAACTTGGAAGAAAGTTGCTTATGTTTCTTCCTAAACATCCATCAAAATGCCATAGACATGCAATACCTCCGATGATTTCTGAAAATTACCGTCCAATGGAAAAATAACAAAAAATGACAGTAGTAGAATATGTGAGAAAAATGAAAATGGTACTATCCAAGGACACATTGATAGATATTAATTAATAGGTATTAGACTTATGCAGATGAATTACCATTTTTCTACATCCTCATTTAGCGGTGAAAATCCAAGTAATAACAGGCTAGATGACTGTTATAACATTAGGAAGGATTCTTTCCATATCCAGTTATGGATAATTAAAGCAAATAGTACAAAAAGTACCCCAGCAACATTTTTTTTAATGGTACTGAGAACTTCAACCCAGGGTCTTACACATACTTTGCAAGTGCTCTACCACTTAACTGCACTTCAGCCCATTTTTTATTTTTCATCTTGAAACAGGGTCTCATTAAGTTTCTGGCCTTGAACCTGGAATCTTCCTGCCTCTGTCTTCCAAGTTGCTGGGATCACAGGTGTATACAACCAGCCCTGGCCCAGCAATTGTTTTAATTAGGATAGGGGCAAAGGAAATAGAGTAAGAAGGTGAATAAATGTGAGTGTCAGAAACACCAGTCATTATTTATTGCATAGACTTGCTTAAAAAACCAAAGCTTAAAATCAACCTTTATTCCCTAAGATTTCTGTAGGTCAAATAGATATTCTTCTTTTCCATTTTGCTTTCAAGAGATCCCCCTTTTATCTCCCAGCTGTGCAAACCACTTCAAAGCCAACAGTCTACAGGCACAGAAGACAAGCAATGGTTTGGGGCCAGAGTTTATTCTGGCAGAGGACACTATGAGAGGTCCAAGGAGACAGACCTACCATAAATCCAAATCTATTACAAAGATTCTTAATTACATCTTATCAGCAGTTTCTAACATTCAAATCTTTTATACGCAATTATTTATCAGATTAGCATATTTTTTAAAATTATGATTTAAGACTACACAACATATTATTAAAAATGCAATAACACAGAGAGTCCCCTCCCATCTATTTGTTGTCTCCTTCTCTGAACTTCTAAGATAGGAATACTACTTAAAATGTAACCCTTACCTTCTAAAATGGAAGGCTTGACATTGGTTTCTATAATATCTAGTCTATTATATTTGTATACCTAGAAGGAAAAAATACAATAGTTTTATCCAGAAAGACATTAAGTGACTGGAAAGTTAAGATACTTGGAAAGAAATGGATCACTTTCAGAGGTGACCAGGACATTTTCCTGAGGAGCAGACCTCTTTAATGTAGTCAAAGAAAGTCAAGTCATTTCAGTAACAAAATAGTAATATGTCACATACAGAATAATCCCAAACATTATCAAGGACAAAATTTTTAAATGGCTTTAAAAATACTGCTTATCCTTAGACTGTGGACCTGAACCAATTCTATTTAATTTCAGTAACTCAGTAGACAAGCAGTTCTAGCTGATCCTTTGTTCCCTTGCTCTTTCTCTCTGCTCAGCACCATAATAGAAGATTTTAAAAATTCTCTTACCATCCTCAGAGCTTCTTCCCAGGCAGCTCCTTCTAACAGCAAGAGCACAGCTTCTTCATAATCCTGATGGAACAACAAGGAAGACAACAGGAGAATGAAGCAAACATGTCAGATGTCACCATAACTAACTGCAAGGCTGCCCACAGAACTGTCTCCATCTCCCAGACCACCCTTACCCCTTACAATCTTAGTTTTTAGCATCATGCCTGGGTCAATATATTCTGGATATTAATCTTCATAAGCACTGATATGAAAGACAAAGGGGTGGTGTCTTTTGGAAATGATGACAAAACACAAGGTAATTATAATCTCTTTATAACCTTGGACATGAAAACCACCAGGCAGGACTGTTAGAAATGCCCACTTCCCCAGCAGGTTTAGGTGAGCTCTGTAATTGTGACAGGACCACACGCTGAAACAAAATAACAGACTACAACACAACACTTCTGGCCCTAAGCAAGCATAGTTCATTTGTTGTCTTTAACATTCTTGTTTGAAATATTTTAGGAAAATGAGCATTGCCTCTATGTAAGCAATTTTCACTAATCTTGTCAGTTGTGTGGAAGTTGTTGACGCTCAGCCAGTGGAAAATATAACCAGATTCCAGAGGGAGGGACTTTTTTCCGTCCCTTGTCCCCTTAATTTTTCTTTCTATCCAGCCCCAAAGTCTAGTGGGCAAAAACTATATTGGACTATTTTAGTATAATTAACACTATATTTGGGCTGGGATTTAGTTCAGTTGGTAGAGTGCTGCTCCACATTCTCTAAAGACCCAGGTTCAATCCCCAGTACGAAGAAGAAGAGTGCTGCTCCGCATTCTCTGAAGACCCAGGTTCAATCCCCAGTACGAAGAGGGAGGAGAAGGAGGAGAAGGACACGGAGAAGGAGAAGGAGAAGGAGGAGGGGGAGAGGGAGGCGGGGGAGGGGGAGGGGGAGAAGGAGGGGGAGCGGGAGGGGGAGAGGGGAGGGGAGAAAAATAAAAAAAAGAAAAGGGAGAAGGATGTGGCAATCCACTCCCAAAGCAATCCTAAAACAATCAGCCATTGAAAACCCTATGAGTCACTATGAGTCAGATCCAACCTAATGGCACCTAACAACATCACCAGAGTTATTATATAAGTATCTGTGATTAAAAATGTAAATACATAAAAAGGTAGAAAGTGCTACATGTCTGAGCCTTGTCTAGACATCTCTGCTGTTCAAATGTGCAATCCTGCTATTAAAAAACCTGTTCTGGATCTACTTAACTAAATAAACATTTTGTCAGTGTACTGTCTCCTAAACTTGTGAGATCTTTAAAGTTTTAATTTTGTCAGTACCACAGACTTATTATTTCTATTGACTCAAAAACTCTGAGTTTTACATCAAAGGTAAAATTTAAATTGATTGATTATAAAGAATTTCAATGTAAAATTAATACTATTACTGGACTATTTCTCTTTATGTTTATAATTCTCCATGACACAGGTAAGAATAACTAGATTGTTAAGTAAATCACTAAGCTCTTCTTATTTCGTCAGACAAATTCTCTGTAAAATTTGTGTACTGTTGCTGCTGACATCCTGCATGAGAACAATGTTTAAGAAAATAATCTAAAAAGCATTTCTGAGATGCTAAAACATCACCTTTAGGACAGACAGAATTAAACTTAAAAAGACACTCCAGGGAAGCTCAGTGTAAGAGCCACTACTTTCTAAACTTCTTAGCTGCTTAAATTTCACCAAACCAGTCCTATTGGCTTTGACTCCTCGCCATCTGTCACTTTCCCTCAAATGAATGATCAGATCAGACCAACTGGGGCAAAGCTTATCCTGGTAACAAGGGACAATTAAAATCAGATCAAGAGATGGTTAATCATTGATGTCTTCAGAGATTATCATCTGGAGACAAGGGAGGAAGTTGTCAGAATCAGAGTGAAATCACGCTGGGCATGGTGGTACACACCTGTTATACCAGTACTTACAAGGCTGAAGCAGGAGGATCAAGAGTTTGAGGTCAGTCTGGACTACATTAGGAGACTCTGTCTCAAACATGAATAAAAATGAAGTCATTTCTGTTAGCCCTTCCAAAAGTAACTAAAACTGAGAGGTTATGACGAAAGGGATCATAGGCATGGTTACCTGACACGAAGGCTTTCCCTGATGTTAGTTCTCTCATATTGTGCTTTATAATAGTGCCTTTACTTTTAGGATTAAACATCTAGCTCTTTTAACCTATGCTTCAGGCAGGAAATTTACAAAGATTATATTAGTCAACACTTGAATTGTCTCAAGACTGAAAAATGTTCAAACACAAGAAGGGAACTATAACAGACACTTATAAATGGCTTTTGTTAAAAGGCATTGCCTCCTCACTTAGACCCACAAGTGTCCCTTCCCAGATTCCCAAGAGGCATCTGAAGGTCTCCAGTCCTTCTCCTAAATCTGAAGCTACCATGTATTGACAAACATTTCTTCTTAGCAAGGGACTGAAACTACCTCTCAAGCACTGATAGTGATACCCACTTCCTGAGATCACTCTGTAGAACCAGAATCAAGAAAATGGTCAACCAGACCACAGTCTGACCAGCACTGCTTAACTAGGGATACCTCTTGCCCTGCTCTCAATACTTCCTCTACTTAAACCTAAACCTGATGTCAGTTCCTCAAAGATGGACTGGGGTGGGATTCACTGGACCATTTTTTATCCCATTATTCCTCTTCCCACAGGAGGATGTGGCAATCCACTCCTGAAGCAATCTTGAAACAATCAGCCATTGAAAACCCTACAATAACAACATTCCTCTTCCCAATGTGCACATTGATTAAATTTT
Source organism: Pedetes capensis (assembly GCA_007922755.1). Taxonomy (NCBI): domain Eukaryota; kingdom Metazoa; phylum Chordata; class Mammalia; order Rodentia; family Pedetidae; genus Pedetes; species Pedetes capensis. Next base: position 29,976 of record VMDO01012299.1, on the reverse strand, counting down.
TCTATTTTTCACAAAAAAAGGGAAAAAAAGAAAAAGAAAAAATAGACCAGAACAGTAATTTTCTAAGCAACTGGCTTATTTTTTGAGTTATAACAGCTTTTTATATAGTCTAGATTGTTCTTGTTGTTGTTAGGTGCCGTCGAGTTGGTATCCAACTCATAGCGACCCTCTGCACAACAGGGGAAACACTATTGTCAGTGCTTCTCTGCTGTTCATAGGGTTTTCAATGGCAGATTGACTTTTGGGAGGGGGTTGCCAGGTCCTTCTCCCAATAGTCTAGATATTAAACCCTTATTAGATACATGATTTGAAAATATTTTCTCCCACTTTGCAGGTTGTTTTTACACTTAATTTTTAATTTAAAAAATTTTTGTGATACTTGGGTGTTGAACCCATGGCCTTGCACATACTTTGTAAGTGCTCCACCAATGGGCTGCACCCTCAGTTCATTTTTTTAATTTTTTATCTTGAGATAGGGTTTTGCTAAGTTACACATGCTGCCTCTGGCGTCAAACCTGTGGCCCTCCTGCCTCCATCTCCTGAGTCACTGGGATTACAACTGTGAGGCATTATACCCAGTTGTTTCATCACATTCTTGATAATGTCTTTTATAAACAAAATTCTTAATTTTTTATGAAGTCTGGTTTATGGACTTTTCTTTTGTAGCTTGTGGTTTTGGTGATAATTCTAAGAATCTACTGCCAAATCCAAAGTGACAAATATTTACACTTATGTTCTCTTCTAAGAGTTTTATAATTTTGGCTCTTAAATTCAAATAGATGATCCACTGAGTGGCTTATAGGTTTTGCTTTTTTTTTAACTCAGGAAATATCACATAAAAATTGATATTTCTAGCTTCTCCTTCTAAAAAGCAAATGAAACATGGAAGATACTTTTAGATCATTTAAAAATCTCCTTAAACTCTAATTGATCATTTAAATAAAAAGCAGTAATAAATTATTATGGTGTTTATAATATGTTGAATTAAAATGTTGTGAACTATACACAGGACAAGAGGGAGGAATGGAAGTATACCATTGTAAGGTTCTTGCACTATATATGAAATGTTATACTATTTTATGAAGGCAGTATATATACCCAAAGAATACTTACTGTAAATTTTAGAGCAACCCCTAAAGCACTTAAACAAAAATGGCTAATAAGCCAACAGCAGAGATAAAATAGATTTATGAAAAATGTTAGACCCATGCTGAGGATGTAGTTCAGTGGTAGAGCATCTGCCTACCCTGTGTGGAGTGCCAGGTTCAATCCCCAGGGAAAAAAGAAACAAGATAACAAGAAACAAAAAAAATCAAGTCTGTAGGTTTAAATCCAACTGGCAAAACCTTTAAATGCAAATAATCTAAACACTCCAATTAAAGGGCAAAGATTGTCAAATTATATTTTTAAAAACAAACTATATGCTGTCAATAAGAAATTCACCTAAAACACAAAGAATACATATAAATAGATTAAAAGTAAAAAAATGGACAAAATATGCCATGAGAAGGCTAATTTTTAAAAAGCTGTAGGAGCACCATTAATAACACACAAAGCAGATTTCAGAATAAGAAATAGTAACAGGGATAATGAGCGATGAGATCTCATAATGAATTCATCTAGGACATAATCATAAAAAGGCATGCATCTATACCAGGGTTTCCAAATACATGAAGCAAACACTTGGAAAATGAAAGGAAAAATAGGCAAATACACTACTGCAACTGGAAAATTAAACATTCTTTTTCTCCCAGCAACTGATAAAGTGTTGAGAAAAATCAATAAAAGCCTAAAAAGCCAGAGCAGCACAATCCACCAATCTAATCTAATTAGCATAGAACACTTCCTCCAGTAACAGTAGATTTCACATCAAGTACAAACACAACATCCTCTAAAACATTATATTTGGGGCTATACAAGAGAAATGAACTAATAAAAAGCATGCTCTCTAATTTGTGATAGGCATGGTACAGTATTGGGGAGTGTCTTGTTCTGTTGTACACAAGGTCACCATGAGTCAAACAGCACCTAACAACAATGCTCTCTAGTTACAAGCAAATTAAAAGTAGAAATCAATAACAGAAAGATGGCTAGAAAATCTCCAAATACTTGCAAGTTAAACAATGCACTCTGAAATAACCAGTGGGTCAATAAAGAAATCATAAGGGAAATTAGGAAATGTAGACACAACATGTCAAAATTTGTAAGATGTAGGTAAAATAGTACTAGAGGGAAATTATGGTATATATGCTTAAACTAGAAGGGGAAAAAAATCCCCTCAAATTCAGTGACTATAAGCCATCATCATAAAGAACTAATAAAAAAGCCAGGACTAGTGGTGCACACCTGTAATCTCAGTGACTCAGGAGCTAGAGGCAGGAGGATTGCAAAGTCAAGACTAGAAGCAGCCTGTGTAACTAAGCAAGACCTTGTCTCAAGATAAAAAATAAAAAGGAGGATTAAGATGGTGGATTGAAGGCAGTCTCTTCATGAGGTGGTAAAACAAAGGAGTTAGAATAGAAAGGAATGGAGTCTTTTCCATAGAAAGAAGGTCTGAAGAAGCACAGAAACCACAAAGGAGACTCCTGGTTGGATCCAGATAGTGGAATGGAGCTGAGCAGCAAGAATGACTAATCAGGACACATCTCCAGCCAATGTTTTCAGTGGGGGAGGAGAGACAGAGCCCTCAGACAGAGCCCTCATCCAAAGAGGTAAGCCAGACAGCCCTTTGTTTTTGTTTTTTTGTTTTATATTTACCATCTTTTCATGGTTAATTTTCATTTTCTCAATGCCCTTTTTTCCTAATTCCCTTTTTTCTTTTTTTCTTCTTTAGTTGTTTTTTTTTCTGTCTCTTTCAGCCTCCCTGCCTTTTTCTGTATTGTTCTTTTTCTATTTACTATTGTTTATATCTTTTAGGCTCACTACTTCTTATTGCTCTGCTTATGTTTTCCTAATTCTGTTTATATATAATTTTCTTTATTGTGCAGTCATTTTCTTTCTTTCTTTCTTTCTTTTTTTTTTTGTAGTACTGAGGGTTGAACCTAGGCCCTCGTGTCTGCATGCTTTGCAAGTGCTGTACCACTGGGCCGCACCCTCAGCCCATTATTTTACTTTTTTGAGAAACAGTCTCGCTAAATTATATAGACTGCCTCTGGTCTTGAACTTGCGACCCTCCTGCCTCTGCTCCCCGAGTCGCTAGGATTACAGGTGTGCAACATGGTGCCTGGCTTTTTTCCTTTCTTTTACTTCACCATTTAGGCATCCTCCGGTCTCCCTTTTACTGCCCATCCCCTTCATAGTTCAGGCAAATACTATTTATACCTTCAGCCTATGTATTTTGTAACTTCATAGATTACTAAATATAATTATTGCCATTCTGCATTATATGGGCATTGGTGGTACAGCAGTTGGCATTAAGTGATTTTAAATGTGTTTCTATATCTGGTATTGTAACTGTTACAGTGCTTTGTCTTCCTCTCTGGGACTGGCACTGGAGAGTGTGTTCTCAAAAAAAAAAAAAAAAACCACTAAGAAGACCCCCAAATAAAACAAGAAGTGATATCCACCTCTACAGATGCACAAATCACAAATTAGAAACACAAGAAACAGGAAAATATGAGGCAAAACATCTCCTCCAAGAGACCATGATTCTATAATCACTGAATCCAAAGATACTGAAACAGTGGAAATGTCAGCCAAAGAATTTCAACGTTTACTTGTAAAAATGATCAATGACTACAAAGAGGACACATGCAAGCAAATGAATGAAGTAAGAAAATCAATATAGGACTGAAGTCAGAAAGAAAACAATGTAGAAGACAAAGTCGGCAAAATGGATGAGAAATTCATCAAGGAAATTGGGAATTTGGAAAAAAACAAACAAATAGAAATGTTGGAAATGAAGAACTCAATAAATCAAATAAAAACACAGCGGAAAGCATCACCAGTAGACTAGATGAGGCAGAAGACAGAATATCAGGGATGGAAGATAAGTTTAAGGAAATACAATATTCAGATATCAACAAAGAAAAAAACTAAAAGAATGGGATTATAATTTTTAAGAATTTTGGGACATGATCAGGAGACCAAACCTAAGAATCTGTGGGACAAAAGGAGCAGCTGAGATAAAAACTAAAGGCATAGAAAACTTCTCCAGTGAAAATTACAGCAGAAAATTTCCCAGATCTGGGAAAAGAAATGGACATCCAGCCACAAGAGGTATTTAAAACATCAAACAGACATAACTGGAAAAGAATCTCCCAATGACACATAATAATTAAAATGTCAAGATTACAGAACAAAGAAACAATATTAAAAGCTATAAGAGAAAGACACCAACTCATCAGAATTACATCAGACCTCTCAACACAATCCTGAATTCTAGGAAAGGATGAAAAGATATACTTCAAGCCCTGCAAATAAAGAATTGCCAACCGAGATTATTATATCCAACAAAGTTGTTATTTAAAATGAATAGAGACATAAAGACACTCCATGACAAGCACACACTAAAGCAGTACATGACCACCAAGCCAGCACTGCAGAAAGTAACTTAAATGAATCCTACATACACAGGTGAAAGAAAGACAGCATTCACTATGAAAGCACAAGAAAGAATAAACTTCATAGGAAGACAAACTAAAGAGAACTAGTAAAGAATTAGTCATGTCTGTCATGCCTTACTCAAAAAACCAGCCAATCCAGAATATAAAAAGAAAGAAAGAAAAGAATGGTTATGAACCGACCATGGAAACACCAAACCAAAAAACCAGAAAACTTTTCTCAATCATAACTCTAAATATAAATGGTCCTAACTCTGTAATTAAGACATTGATTAGCTGACTGGATTACAAAACAAGATCCAACAATTTGTTGTTTGCAAGAAACACATCTTACTGGCAAGGACACCCACAGACTGAAAGTGAGAGTATGAAACTGATATACCAAGCAACTGGACGCCAAATAAATAAACAAATAAGAGAAACAGTTATCATTACATTAGACAATGTAGGCTTCAAGATAAAACTACTCTGTAGAGACAAAGAAGGTTACTATATATTAATAAAGGGAACAACTGACCAAGAAGGTGTAACAATTGTAAATATATATGCACTGAATAACAGTGTACCCAGCTTCATTAAAAAAAAAAATACTAGACTTATAGCAACAGGTAGGTCCAGATACAATAATGGTGAGTGACTTCAATACTTCACTCTCATCAACTGATAGAATATCCAGACAAAAAAATCAACAAAGAAACTTCAGAGTTAAACATCACAACAGATAAATGGACTTAACAGACATATACAGAGTATTCTATCCAAAAGCTACAAAATACAGATTCTTCTTGGCAGTTCATGGAACTTCCTCTAAAGTAGATCACATTTTAGGCCATAAATCAAGTTTTAACAAATGTAGAAAAACTGAAATAATTTCATGTATCTTATCAGACCACAATGGAATAAAGCCAGAAACAAACAGCAAGAGAAATTACATATATTATACAAATACATGGAAAATGAACCATATATTCTTAAATGACCAAGAAGTACTTAAAGAAATCAGACAGGAAATTTAAAAATTTCCAGAATCAAATGAAAATGAAAACACAACCTACCAGAATCTTTGGGAGACAGCAAAGGTAAAAGTTCTAAAAGGGAAATTTATAGTGATGAGGGCTGTGTTAAAAAAATTATAGCAAGGTCAAACAAATAATTTAATGATATACCTCAAGCTCTTAGAAAAAGAACAAACAAAACCCAAAACCCATAGATGGAAATAAGTAATAAAGATCAGAGCAAAAATTAATGGAGACTAAAAGAATAATAAAAAGAACTGATGAAACAAAGAGCTGGTTCTTTGAAAAGATAAACAAGATTGACAAACCCTTAGCAAAACTAACCAAAGGAAAGAGAAAAAAATCAAGAAAATTAGAGATGAAAAAGGGAACACTACAACAGCTTCTGATGAAATCCAGAAAATCACTAAGGAATACTTTGAAAAATTATACAAAAACTGGAAAACTTGGTTGAGATGGATAAATTCCAGGACACATATGACCTGCCAATATTAATTCAAGAGGGTATGTTGTTGTTGTTGTTGTTGTTGTTAGGTGCTGTCAAGTTGGTGTACAACAGGTCAAACACTATTGTCAGTGCTTCTCTGCTGTTCATGGGGTTTTCAATGGTGGGTTGATTTTTGGAAGTGCGTTGCCGGGTTCTTCTCCCAAGCCTAGAGCACCTGGTGTTCACAGGTAGTCTCTCATACAAGTACTCACCAGGCCTGACCCTGCTTAGCTCCCGAGATCTGATGGGATCAGATGCCACAGTGCTATGACTGCAGGCTCAAGACGATATAAACAACTTAAATAGACCTACAATGAGCAGCAACATTGAAGTAGTCTCCTAACAAAGAAAGTTGTTGCTGTTAGGTGCCATCAAGTCATGTCTGACTCATAGCGACCCCTATAGGGTTTTTAGTGGTTGATTATTTCAGGATTGCCTTGGGAGTAAATTGCCACATCCTTCTCCCATTTTTTGTGGTGCTAGGACTCGAACTCGGGACCTCAGAGACTGCAGAGAGGTGCTCTACCAACTGAGCTAAATCCTAGCCCCAAAGTTGGCAGAGCTCTGTGTTTTGTGGAGACACATGCACATATAAAAAGCCTACATATATGATAATGATACTCATCAATTTATGTTGCTGTTGGTAGGTGCCATCTAGTCGTTTCCTATTCATAGTAACCCTCCTAGGGTTTTCAATGGCTGATTGTTTCAGGATTGCCTTGGGAGTGGATTGCAACATCCTTCTCCCATTTTTGCAGTTCTGGGAATTGAACCCAGGACCTCAGAAACTGCAGAAAAGTGCAGTACCAACCGAGCTAAATCCCGTCCCCAGCTCAGTTGGTACAGCATTGCTCTGCAGTTTCTGAGGTTCCGAATTTGATTCCCAACACCACAAAAACGGGAGAAGGACATGGCAATCTACTCCTGAAACAATCAGCTATTGAAAACCCTAAAAGGGTAGTTATGAGTCGTACACAACTTGACGGCACCTAACCACAACAACAAGAAAAGCCCAGGACCAGATAGATTCACTGCTGAATTCTATAAAACCATTAAGGAAGACTTAACACCAACACTCCTCAAATTATTCCACAAAATACAAATGGAAGGAACACTCCTACACTCATTCCAGAAGAAACAGATAACTTGAATATGTTTATATCTACTAAAGAAACTGAACTCATAGTGAAAAGCTTTCAACAAAGAAAATTTCAGGCCCAGATGGCTTTATTGTAAAGTCTACTAAACATTTACAGAAAAGCATATGTCAGGAGCTTAGATGAGCTAAGAGAGAGATCTGGACTGCCAGGTGTTGGAGTAGCTGATTAAATCATAAGCCAAAATGAAAACAAGAGGTAGATACCAAAGAAAGCAACAACTCCCTGTGTTTCATTAACTCCCTAAGGAACACCACACAGGCCCAGGGTCAACTGGCTCAGCACAGACATGAGAGTTCTATTACTGCTGAGGAAGCATTGAACAAAAAGATTTAGCAGTTTTAAGGACTTCCAGGACAGAGGGTGAAGGTGACAAAGGAGAGGGCTAAGAGTGAGAATGAGAAAAAGTGTCTTCAAGGTTTCCTTCTTCTGACCAGTTCTGTAAGGAAGTTAAGGCAGAAATACTGAAGACATCCTTGCCTGAATGCCTCAGATAAAGAGACCTAGAAATGAAAGCACCAGAGCTAAGACTGTACATGTGGGAAGAATAAGACCAGCCAGAGGATTTCAGTACTGACTACTAGATTGTTGGTTTTTTTGAGAGTGGGTTGCCAGGTCCTTCTCCCAAGCCTACAGCAGTTGGTGTTCCCAGGTGGTCTCCCATCCAAGTACTAACCAGGCCCGACCCTGTTTAGCTTCTGAGATTTGCCTATTGCTTAAATTGTTAATTTTTTTTTTTTTTTCTCGTGTGGTACTGGGAGTTGAATACAGGGCCTCGCGCTTGCATGCCCTGCAAGTGCTGGACCACTGAGCTGCACCCTCAGCCCATTTTTTTTTTTTTTTTTTACTTTTTGAGACAGGGTCTCGATAAATTATACAGACTGCCTCTGGTCTCAAACTTGCAATCCTTCTGCCTCCGCCTCTGAGCCACTGGGATTACAGATGTGTGCCACTGCGCCCGGCTTAAATTGTTAATTCTGAGATCACTGGATGCCTATTTTCTGCAGCTCGTTGTTGTCAGGTGCTGTCAAGTAGTGTCCAACTCAGTGACCCTATGTACTGTACAACAGAATGAAATACTCCCCAACTCTGTGGCAGGCACACAATTTCTTTTATGTTTAAGCCCGTGTTGCAGACACTGTGTCAACCCATCTAATTGAGGGGTTTCCTTTTTGTTGTTCTGCAACACTCTCAAACATAATGTCCTTCTACAGGGATTCATCACTCCTGACAACATTAGATGTAGTCTAGCAATCCTTGCTTCCAAGGAACACTCTGTTTGTACTTCATTTAGGATGGTTCTTTTGGCAATCCACAATATTCATCTCTGGCACCATAATTCAAAAGCATCTATTGTTTTCCTGTCTCCCGTATTCAATGTCCAGCTTTCACAACCATATGATGTAAATGAAAATACCATGGCATGAGTCAGGTACACTTTCCTCTTCAATGTGACATCTTTACTTTTCAACACTCTAAAGAGCCTTTTGCAACAGCTTTTCCCAATTCAATGTGTCTTTTGATTTAGTCATTGTTGCTTCTGTGGGTGTTGATTATAGAACCAAATAAAATCTTGGATAACCTTAATCTTTTCTCAACTTATCATGAAGTTGCACAATGTTCTAGTTGTAAGGATTTTTGTTTTGTTGAAATTGAGGTGCAATTCACCTGAAGGCTATGTTCCTTGATCTTCATCACTAAATGTTTCAAATCCTCTCATCAGCAAGCAGAGTTGTCTCATCTATATAACGCAGGTTGTTAATGCGTCTTCCTCTAATCATGATGCTATGTTCTTCTGCATAAAATCCAGCTCCTCAGATATCCCTTCAGCATAGACATTGTAGAGGTACCATGAAAGGGTACAGCCCTGATGCACACCTTTACTAATCTAAACCAGTCAGTATTACCTTGTTCTGTTTGAATGACTGCCTCCTGGTCCATGTACAAATTCCTCATGAGTACAATTAAGTGCTCTGAAATTCCCATTCTTTGCAATGATATCCATAATTTATTATGATCCACATAGTCAAATGCCTTTGCATAGTCAATAACACATAGATATCATTCTCGTGTTCTCTGCTTTTAGCTAATATGCATCTGACATCAGCAATTATGTGCCTGGTTCCATGACCTCTTCTGAATCCAGCTTGATTTTTTGGCAATTCCCCATCTAGATATAGCTACAGTCACTTCTGAATGGTCTATTCTTTTTAAACTGAAGTTTAATTATGAATCAAATTTATAAGTAAATTTTTTTTTTTTTTTTTGCAGTACTGGGGGTTGAATCAAGAGCCTTACACTTGCATGCTCTGCAAGTGCTGGACCACTGAGCTGCACCTACAGCCTTTTTTTTTTTTTTTTTTTTTTTTTTTTTTTTTTTTTTTTTTTTTTTTTTTTTTTTTTTTTTTTTTTTTTTTTTTTTTTGAGACAGGGTCTCACTAAGTTATGCAGACTGCCTCTGGTCTCAAACTTGTGATCCTCCTATCTTCACCTCCCAAGCCACTGGGATTACAGGTGTGTGCCACCGCGCCCGGTTATATTAAAATTTAAAGTGCTTTCCTTTATGGGGGTTTTTCAACTAGGAAATCAAAGTATAATGTTAAGTAGTACATATACTAGCTATGTCTCTATGATATAGTACTTGTGTATACTTGAAGCTAGAAAACATTATTTGCTCCTATTTCTGGGCTCTGTTTTTGCATCTTTTGAGAATATGTACATCAAAAAATATTCCCTACTTACTCAAACAAAAGAATCAATTTTTCTACTTCAAATCAAGAAAAAAAGCAAGGATGCTCTATTCTTATCATTTCCATTCAATACTATAATGGATGTCCTAGGCACTGAAATGTAAATATAAATATATAAACATAAATATAAAAATCTTGAAAGCATAATTATGTTATATAAATATGTCTATTAGTAACAATTGTGAAAAACCTCTCACTAGTCAGATATCAATTGTGAAATTGTATGTGTTATCAATCTGTGGCCAGTGTTGGTACACAGTTCTGTCAAAAGCTCCTATAGGTACTTATCCTTATCATCTGCTGTATAATTGGAATCCCTCGAAGGTACCTGGGGTAAAAAGAAACATTTCTAACAGAGAATGGGAATAAAAGGCAAAAAAATAAAGTTTAATCACTTCATTTTATAATGGTCATTTTCTCACTGTTTCCAGTTTGCCAAAAGTAACATAAAAATTACAACTACCTTGGGATTTAATTTATTATTTTCTACCAAGGTCAAACCACTAGTTCACATTGTACTAGGGCTGTAGAGTATTCTATCTCACAAAGCTTATGACTGCAGGTTGAGCATCCCTTATCTGAAATGCTTTAGACCAAAAGTACTTTGGATTTTAGATTTTTCAGATTTTAGAACATGTGCATATATATATAATAAGATACAATAGTGTTGACTTTTTTTTTCTCCTTTCGGTGCTGCGGACTGAATCCAGGGCTTTGCACTAGCAAGGCAAGTGCTCCACCACTGAACTAAATTTGTTGTGTGGATGATTCCTCCCAATTGGGCATGGGCTATATTTAATGATTGCTACATTGATACAAAACACCTAGCATGCTTGGCAACATGGCATACAAACATGGCATGGCAACAGAGTGGGTGGAAATATACACATTACCTAGGCCTATTGTAATGTATCAACATTCCCTCCTGGAAGGAGGGGAAAGAGGGTCACATGACTCTCCACTGAAAGACCAGAGGAGAACAAAGGAGACAACAGGGAGACAAAGGGGAAACTTCTTAGTCACATAGCTGCTACTTGTGAGGAAACCCACTTAGGAAGGAGAGGTATCCACTCCTGTAAGGAAGCCCACTTGGGAAGGAGAGAAAACCACTTCTACATGGAGGGCCACTTGGGAGGGGGAGGGGACCATTCCTATGAGAAAGGCCACTTGGGAAGGAGAGAGGACCGCTCCTGTGAGGAAGGCCACTTGGAAGGGAGTTATTGGTAGTCCAGCTTTGAGACATCTTGGTGAGAAATTCTTGAAGGGAGGGAATTCCTCCCCTCACTGGAGCTATATGGAAAGGCACTCCATGAGTTACCCACATGGCTTGTATAAAAGTCCCAGCAAACTCTTGGTTCAAAGTTTAATGTGATCTGTTCTTTGGTCTATCTGCATTCCCTTTGGCTTTCATGTAGCACTTGAGGATGGTACCCAGGTCTAAACAAGAAATTCACTTATGTTTCATACACACATAGCCTGAAGGTATTTTATACAGCATTTTAACATGCCTACATTTTTATTACAACCAGTCACATAAAACCAAGAATGGAATTTTCGGCCTATGGCATTGTATCAAAAAGTTTCAGATTTTGAAAGTTTTCAGGTTTGGAATGAGGGACACTTAATCTGTAATTATAGATGTATTAGACTGAGACTCTCAAGTCAAGCCAGCAAAATGGACGCCCTTTAGGGCAAACATTATTTAGGCTCTAACAATTACCCAGGGTTGCTTTATTTTCATTATCAGTAAGGTACAACCAGGAAATCCATTCTTGTTGACTGGGTGGGTTTTATGAAGGAGGAAGTGAGCATACCTGAGCATACTGTTCCAAAACTGTGGCTGCTTCACTGTATTTCCTCTGCTCAACTAGCTTTCCTGCACAGACAACAAGCATTTAACAACAAAGTTAAACAGATTTTCTGGATGATTGTCTTTATTATATATATCAAACCATATACTTCCTAAGTTTCTATGAGGGGTACAGGTATACACACTATTAAGTCCTATCTTAAATGACAGAATCTAAATTTAGCACAGGATATGAAAGTCATGGAGAGTCAAAATTAGCTTTAAAAACATGGTTCCAAAGATAATCATACAGGAAACAGACCTGGTATCTCTCACTAATCTATTTCTTCATCTAAGAGTAAGAGAATGCTGACTCTTTGGTTGAGCACTAAATGGAAGTAGCTGGCTTATATTTGGAGTCATGTAGTCTTTATGGAAGTAGTTGGCTTATATTTGGAGTCATGTAGTCTTTATGGAAGTAGTTGGCTTATATTTGGAGTCATGTAGCTCCTGGAATCACTGTAGGCCTCGCTGAGATAAATCAGACCAAGAGAGGCACACAAAACCTGAGTCTTACCAGGGGGCAGGCAGAATGATCTTTCTCATTTCATGCTCACTCCAAAACATATTATTAGAGAAAAAAAGTCGGCAGAATCACCTCCACTATTTAAATACTCATATTCTCTTTCTTTTGCTGACCTGTACAAAATGCCTAAATTAAATGTGTACATAAAGTGACTCTACTGTATAACACTGATCAAAAATCTTAGACAACTTGCCCTTCATGACTTTTTCTACTTAACATCTGAGGGAACTACGCATGTTCCATAACAAGACAAGGTAAAGAGCAAGGTTAGAGTTGTTAAGGAGGATATAGTCATAAATTTAACAAGCTATAATCTGAACTTCTTCAAGACTGATATTTGTATTTTTTTGACAGGGGGTGGAGGGAGGGCATGGGAACTATGAGAATATTTAGAAGACTTTAAAAAGAATGGTATAGTTTGAATAGTTTGTCCCCTCCGAAATTCATGTTGGGGAGTTTAAATCCCCACTCTGTGCTATTAAAAGAGTGGAATATTAATTCTAACTATGGGGCTTAGTGAGGCCTGTAGGACGTGACTAGGGTTAGATAAAGACATGAGGGTACAGTGTCCATGATTGAAAATACAGGTGCTTCATAAATAGTGAGATCAGAACACACATGTGCACAGGCATGCAAACTCCATCTCTCAACATGTGATAGATCACTGTATCACCTCAGGACTCTGTCAACAAGAGCATCCCCAGATGTGGGGCCTCAATCTTGGGTCAGAACCCCGAGCAAAAATAAGCTTCTTTTCAGCAGAGCTCAGTGGAGCATGTCTATAATTCCAGTGACTTACGAGTCTGAAGCAGGAGGATTCCAAGTTCAAGGCCAGAGGTAGCCTATGTAATTTAGTGAAACACTAACTCAAAACTATAAAAAATTAAAAACAGTAGAGCACTTGAAGAGTATGTGTGAGGGCCTAGGTTCAAGCCCTAAATATTTAAAACAAAACAAAACAAAAAAGAACACTTTAGTCTAGTATTGTGTTACTAGCAACAGAGAATGGGTAAGGACAAAAAGGTAGGGGAAAAAAATGCACCAGTCATTCCTTGATTTTAAGGAGTGCTAAGGGCCAGAGTCCTACTCTGCTCTTCTCACAGGTGTCCCTAACCTCTCAGTCACTGAAAGAGGTAGGACCCTGGTACTAGCCTCTCCTCTGGTTCAGGCAGTTCCTAGACCCTGAGCCACTAAATTACCTTTGCTTTTAGACTGATTGTACCTTTGGCCTTTCCTTCTACCCCATTTCTGGCAAGTGCTATTACTGTTCCCAATAATCTTCTGTCTACACAAGAATGGTTCCATCCCAAAATCCACCTTTACCTTCTTGTAGGGCACATGACTACTTAAGTTTCAGTGAATAAGATGAAGTAGACATGATAGTGTAATTTCCAGGTCATTTGCAACTTAAAAGTAAGTGCTTTCCCAACCACTGCTCTGGCTTCCCTCACTTTCCCAGGACTGGCATGCAGATGCAGAAATAATCAAGCTACAACTATCTGCCTAAGGGACTGCAGAACCACACAATGAAAGAATCTATCAGTTCTTATATGATAGAGAAATAAACTGCTTTCTTTAGCATGCCATTGCATTTGGAGACTCCTGTAGTAGCTTAACCTTTACATTATTTAATAGATCATTCTAAATTAACTTTTACCATCCTGAGGTATATCATCTAGGTATGATGCCCTAAATTTATTTGTGCAATTACCAAACAAAGCAAGCAAGTAAACAAAGAAACAAAAAGTCTTTTGGAGAAGTAGACAAATAAATGACCCTGCTTACCTGCTAGAGTTCTACCAAGGCCAGCCAGCTGGTCTTTGGTCAAGTGAAGTTGGGCTGCCACACAGAGGGCTTGCTGCCAACTGCCACAAGTCAGAAAGGCAGAGAGAGCTTTCTCGTGGGCACCACACCGGGCAAACACAAGCCCTGCTGGCTCATGCAGATGTTCCTGCATCAGGTGCTCCCCATAAGCAATGCTGATAGCCTGCGACAAGAGGAGATTTAGGGTCAATAAGGAAATGTGACAATCATTTCTTTAAATCTCCAACATAGGCTACTAAGTAGTACTCAGTGTAGTCAATGTAGCTCTCTTAGTCACTTGAGTCTCTTAAATTACCTGGGAAAATCCTATCATTGATCAGTTGGATAGTTTTTTCATTCAAAACCTTAGTAAGTATGTACCATTTATTCACTTAACAACTAATTTTTGAGTATGTACATATGAATTATTCTAGGCAGTGGGACTAATACAGCAATGCAAAAAATAACACCAAATAAAAAAGCCAGACAAGAACTACCACCAAGTTTCTGCCATTAAGGTCATAGAGAATGGACTAAATTACAAGATGTGGCCTACAACATAATGGCAGAGTATGGTAAAGGTACAAACAGCAATGTGGGTGCCATCCTGAGAGCTACAAGAAGCTGTGTGAAGGGTCAGGTGACAGCATCCCTGGCAGAAAGCAGACACGGCATCAGGGTCATCAGTAGGAATGTAGACAGCAGAGTTGAGAAGTGACAAGACTGGTGTGACTAGGATAGAGGGACAGAAAACAAGAGCAAAGAGCCAGGTGTGGTGGTGCATGCCTGTAATCTGAACATGTGGGAGGCTAAGGTAGGATGACCAATGTGAGCTCAAGGCCAGCCTGGTCTACACAGCAAGTTCTAGGTCAGACTGTACTACACAACAAGATCCCATCTCAAAAAATACCAAACAACAACAACAACAACAACAACCCCCTACCCACCCCAAAAAAGAAAAAAACCCAAGGGCCAAGAGGCACCCACTGGTCAAATCTTACATTCACCAGGCTCAGTATTAGGCAGAGACACAGAGCGGAATACAACATAAGTTCCTGCCCTCAAGGAACACACAGCCTAGTGGGGAAGACAAAGTTGCAAACCAGCAGTCTGTTTGGCACCTAGTCAAGAATAGCTTTCTGAAAGAGACCTGGGGATTTCCATGAACAGGTGGGGCTATGTGAGGAGCATGGTAGAGGGCTGGCATGGTAGAGGCAATACAGTGTAATATCTATGGAACTACAAAAACAACTCAAAAGGTGGCAAGTGGCAGAGGCTGGTCCTAAGGAAGCTGGCAGGGGCGAGATCATAAAGGTACATAAGCAATCTGCAGACAAGTTGAAAATGGTGGTGACAGTGGCACATCAGCCAGGGCTCTGGATCCCAGGTCTGACATTCTACAGCTCTGGATCCTTAGGCAGGTCGTGTTCTCACCTGTAAATTGTGCACAATACACTATTGCGTTGTTATA
Source organism: Pedetes capensis (assembly GCA_007922755.1). NCBI lineage: Eukaryota > Metazoa > Chordata > Mammalia > Rodentia > Pedetidae > Pedetes > Pedetes capensis. The sequence continues at coordinate 14,355 of VMDO01012299.1, read as the reverse complement.
AAGATCACATAATACATTTAGCTTATAAGCAAAGTGTCTGGTATATAAGAAAAGTGAATTTAGATGCTAGTTTAAGCAAACAAAAAACCTCAGAACTTCCTTTTCTCCTGAAATGTGTGGGAACCACCTGTATTGTTCAAGCTGCTCATCATGCTGCATGAGGCTAGACTAGAGGAGCACAGGATGGAAGCTGAGACTCCAGGAGAAACAGTGCTGTGCTCTGGAGGAATCAGGGGCAACTCCATGGTTCCTGCCCTGCACCATTTCTTCCCAATACATCAGAGCCATTCTCTCAGATTAGAAGTTTAAATGAAGCTAAATGCTTTTAGGACAAACCTTGAAACCAAGAATGGTTGTTACAAACTCAGGATTTTCAACCCTTTGCAATGAATGCACAAAACAAAATCAAGACAGCCTTGTTTTACACACCACATACCTTGTATTGCTGTGAATTTGGAGGATACAGCTTCAGAGTTTCCTTATACAAGTTTTTATCTTTTATTAAATTTAAGCATTCTGGGAAGTACTCGGGTCCTGCAGAAAGAATGAAGATTCTCATAAACACAGCCTTAAGACTTTGGAAGCTTAATGGACTTCACTCACACAAATGGTCCCTACACAAAATTCACATGTGACCTTTTTGATACCTACACATTCCCAGTATCTTCAGAACAGACACTAGGAATTTCAATTTTTAATGAGCACCATTGCAGATTGTGAGGAAGGAGAAGCACAGTCTGGGATCAGCGTTCTGCTAGGAATTCTTACTACACTATTCAGCTCAGTGTCTTCTCAGCCTCCTTGAAGACAATCACTTGAGTAGCTGATTAAACATTCGCCTCAGTCTTCCCTCAGACCAGCAGAATCAGATTCTCCAAAGAGGTTGAACACTTAACAAGCACCCTAGGTCATCCCTTCTTATCCTCACATCAGCCTTCAATGAAGAAATACAACTGCTGCAGCACAGGATATGGATGAGGTGAAGGAAATCAAGGAGGACTATTCTGGTTTTATTCCATCACCACCAACTAAAACTGTCTTTCAGACCACTGGACAGGGCCCTTACCACCTACTCTAGACAAGCCAGGGCTTCCCTCACATGTTGGCAAACACTGCACAAAGGGTGATTATCAGTTTCTTTTGACCTAGAGCCACTGAAGTGAAATTTAGGAGGTACCCACTGTGTGGCTCCCTCTCTCCCTGCACCTCATTTTCTCTCTCTTTTGTAGTACTTAGGGGTTGAACCTAAGGCATAGACATATGTAGTAGGTGCTCTATCACTAGATGTACCCCTAGTCCATTTTTTCTTTTTTTATTTGGACACAGGGTCTCACTAAATTATACAGTTATCTCTGGCCTCAAACTTTTGAGCCTCCTTCCTTAGCCCCGTGAGTCACTAGGATTAGACGTATGTGCCATTGCACCCAGTGGTGGTGCCCATTCCTGACCCCAAATGGATCTGCTTTATGTTTAGTTCATTAAAAGTGATTCGCTTTTCAGGACATATGACAAAATAAGTTGAACATACAATACTGCTTAAGTTCTCAGGAGTAGAAACTGAAATCAGTTTATCTAAAATAATTTTTATTTTAACTTATACCAGCCTTGTCTAGTTCTAAAGAAGATCTGAAGTGGTAATAAACATACTAATCTTCATCCTTACCACACTTGCTGAGGTGGCCAATGGCTTTCTCATATCGTTTCAAGTATTTGTCTATAGTGAACCGCTGGTAATTAGTTTCCATTTTCTTAAGTGTATTAAGAAAGGGAAGATATTCTTTGGGATCCTAAAAAATAAATAATAAGAACTTTACTATTTGTGATACTTATGTATAAAAATGTATATATAACATTTAATTATAGCAATAAATCCTGAGCAACAGAATTTTAAATGTATATCAAATTAACTATATATCATATATCATCTAATACATAAAATCAAATAAGTTTTAGAAAAAATGCTTTCACATGCACATTTTTAGTTTACACCTGGACTAATAATGACTAACCTTTAAGTCTCACAATAGTCACTCTTTCACAGGTTAATAAGGAAAACAAGTTTACAAACTGGAAGATATTCAACAAATGAACCCAAGTTTCTCCTAGAAGTATACAGCATTGCTCTTGGTGCTGTTTTCATGACATTCTATACCTTCCTTGTACACAGAGCATGTATTAAAACACAGGTAAAAATATATGAAGTAGCTAGTATTTGTTGACACTACCATCTCCAGCTCTGTGCCATGTCCTGTAAGCTAATTGTTTTTCTGACTAAAGGGATGCTTCCTGTTCTTAGTGCAGTTTCACTGGACAAACGGGATAAATATACATAAGATATAGGGGGAAAAAAAACAAAACAGTGATTAAATGCTCATAACTCTGATATGGAGGATAACTGTGGGCCAAAATAGTCAACCAACAAACATGTAGTAAGAATTGGGTAAGTACAAAGAATGCAACATAACATTTAACCTCAAAAAGGTTACACTCTGAAAGGAGACAGGACTGTGGTATGCAAGATTAGGTCCTGAGTGCAACAGAAGTACATGAGAATTTTATCCAGTCCCTGTAGAGGGGCAAGGTTGGGTGACTTGGAAGAGGTCACCTTGGCATAGCCAGGAGAACAGTGAGGGTACAACCAATGGAAGCCCATGGGCCCAAAGAAGGCAAAAGTCATGCTACCAACAGAGGCACAAGGAGGTTGTTGGGGCAAGGGGCACAGGCAGAGAGAAAAACGTGCCAAGAGATAACAATGGAGAGATGAACAGAGGCCAGACCATGGAAAGTTTTAAAGCGATATTAGGCTTCTCAGCATTATCCAAGAGGCAATGGGGGACACATAAATGATATTCAACATAGGAACAAAAGGTCAGATTTTCTTTTATGAAAAGATCAGTTCTAGAAACAGCAAAGAAAGGATTAATAAGGCTGGGCACGGTGGTGCAGGCCTATAATCCCAGCGGCTTGGGAGGCAGAGGCAGGAGGATCACAAATTTGAGACCAGAGGCAGTCTGCATAACTTGGTGAGACTGTCTCAAAAAAAGTAAAAAAATGGGCTAGGGATGCAGCTCAGTGGGTCCAGCACTTGCAGAGCATGCAAGCGCAAGGTCCTGGGTTCAATCCCCAGTACCACACACACACACACACACACACAGACAAAAAAAAAAAAGGATTAAAAAGGCAAGTAACTGGAGGGGGGAAAAAATGTAGACCTGTGGTACTCAAACTTTTTGAATATATGCACCAAGGTGAGAAAAGAGGCCCTAAGCCATTCTCTCCACTATGTTTTCACTTTCCAATGGAAAAAAAGAGTTACAAGTTAAAGAATCAGAGCAAAACATGAACCATGTGTTATATTTCCTTTGTAAGAATAGTTCACATGTATGCCTAAAATCTTAAAAATAACCATGTCATTTTATTTTACTTCCTCAATCTAGCCATCAAAAAACTGTGATAAGCATTGATCTATGACAGAGAATGAGGTGCAGGAGCATGGCCTCTCTCAAGAGGAGATTTATACTTCTGTAATTACATAAACAAAACCCAAAATGGTGCAAAAGTAATAATTCCACATACCTTCTGTGACTTTTCAGCTACCATGAGGACCAAATCAAAGTCATAGGTCCCAAGAGAATGATCATACAATTCATTAACATCCACCAGGAGCAGCAGATATTTCAAGGCCTCCTCGGCAGTCACAGCATCAGGAACAGATGGAGCATTTCCTGTTGGTGTTCAAGAAGACAGAACAGAACTATCTGGGGAAAACTCCATAGACCTAGCAATATGATCAAAAAGACAGAGTAATACATTTTTCTGACAGAACTGGACCCTGATAAACTTTTTTTGATTAATTCATACATGCCTTGTAGAATAGCACTCAAAAACTTGACACAGGTCTTAAAATGGTGACCAAAGGGCGACACGTTAACTCTGTTGCGTGGCAATGACATGGGAGTGGTCATCTGCAGACGTCCAGTGACTGTCAATGCCACTAGACATCTGTGAGCAGGACTCTACCTTGAAGTTCGTGTACCTTCTGCAGCACAATTTCCAGTTCTGGGGTTGTTTTCTTCACGTGGGATGTAAGTATTGCTAGGCAGTACCTGAGATAGTAAGGGAAAAACACCAGAATGAGAAGGATGAATAAGCTGGACAAGGACATCTACATGTTTCTATCGTCCCAAAGATGCCAAAAGTAACAGCACCCATACTTGTGAGGATTGATGTTCTCCATGGCTGCTCTCATGGCATCACAGATAAGGTCAAGTTTTTTCCCATCAGGATTCCTGGACAGCTGGACACTGCTTGTAACTGGTGGGGGGTACATGGTCTTTGTGACATCTTCTTCCCTAAGAACAAGTGTATATAAAACCCATCCACAGAAGACTTGTACAATCATGTTCATAAGTGTTTTATTCATATTAGCCCCCAAAAGGGTATAACAAAGTGTCCAGTAACAGGTGAATAAATAAATGGTAGTTTATTTACACAATGGTATACTACTGAGTAATAAGAAAAAGAATAATGAACTGGTGATACATGTATAAACACCAATGATAAACCTCAAGACAATCCACTGAGTGAAAGCAGCTTTATTTATACAAACTCATTTATAGGAAGTTCTTGAAAAGGCAAAACTGACCTATGGTGAAAAACTCAGAAGAGGAGTTGCCTAAGGGATGGGACACAGGGACTGACTGAGAAGGAATGCGAGAGAACTTTCTAAGAAGAAGGAAATGTCAACTTAATAGAGGTCAAGTTACATGAAGAATGTATCTGCTAAAACCCACTGAATGGTATGTTTATTTGTACATTTCATTGCAGACAAATTCCACGTAAAACAAAAAGCCAAAACTAGCCATACACAAAGAATGCACTCTAGTTAATGCAATGTGAGGTACCAGGAAGTAAAGTGGACTGTTGTTTATAACTTACTTTGACATTTGTCTAAAACAAGGTGAGTAATGGATGGACAGACTATAGTGATAAAGCACATAAGAGAAAATATGAACTGGAGAATCTAGGTGGTAGTACAAGAATCTTCCCGGAAAGTTGTCAACTTTTCCATATGTTTCAAATGTTTCATTAAAAAGTTGAAAAAAAATCACCAAGAAAGACATCATTTGATTTGTCTCAGAGAAAAACAGTTTACATGCATACCTAAAAATCTAGTCAAATAATAATTCCAAGTAAGTTTTAAAGTCACAGTTTTAAACAAGCTGTTTTCATTTGCTTGTTTTTTAATTAAAAAAAAGAGCAAAAAATCTACTAGAAGTTAATAGTTACAATGGTTTAAAAAAATGAACAGTGTTTTTTTTCTTCTCTAGCTATTTATGTTTGATTTTCTTAATGAGAGAATTATAAAAATGATACTCATGACTTATTAAAATACTTACTTCAGTTCTGTGAAGAACAAATTAATATGATTTACTGAATCAATCTGTCTTATGAAGGTTTCCACATTTTCAAGAAACACCTAACAACAACAACAACAAAAAAGATAAACATTTTACTTCAGATCACTTTAGTTCAAATATATAGTAAAGCCAGCTATGGTGGCTCACACCTGTAACACAACAACTCAGGAGGTGAAGGCAGGAGGATTAAAGATTTGAGGCCAGAGACAGCCTGTGTAATTTAGTGAGAGCCTATCTCAAGATAAAAAATAAAAAATGGGCTGGAGGTGCAGCTCAGTGGGAGAGTACTTGCTAAAAGCAAGTATCATAATAAATAGATTAATAAGCAAGCAAACAAACAAAGCAAGTAAGCAAGTAAGCAAGCAAGCTACAGTAAATGTCCAATTTAGAAAGTTACCTTAGGGTTATGATCATGAATCAGATTGAGATTAATTCTCAGTTTTCTCATGCATTCAAATGCTTCTTTAAACATAAGTCTGTGAGGATACAGAGAATGGGCAGAAAGGGTATTTCATGAAAATTAAGCTCTCTGGCCTGGTATATTTTCATCATGATACAAAGAAGCTGTCATCAGATTATAGCCCCAATACTAACCTACTTCTACTGGATTTCTACTCTGAAATTACAGAATGCAAAAAGCCTGGTATAACATTATTTATCCTCTTAGAAGGGGTGATTTAGTCATCATGGCAGTCTGAGAACTATACATCCCCACATTTACACAGCAGAAAATCATCAGAGAACCACGGTCTACTATTTTTAACACAATATTAATATAGATCTTTCTAACACAAAGTTGTTTCAAAACAGATTCAGAATTTTAGTCACTTCTTTCATGATAATGGCTCAGACTTTTCTGGCTGAAAGGCCCCTATGCAAATCTGGTGAAAGAATTACAAATAGAAGATCTTAGGCTTTCTGTGTGCATAAATACATGTAGACACAGTTTGATGCACAATTTCCCTGGGTTCAGAGGGTACTTAAAGCACATGGGGTCTCCAAGAGGTCCCCTTGGGTTAAGAGAAGTCCTTCTTTATATGAGTTTCATGATTCTTTTAGGGATATCTACTACAATATGCAGAATGAAAATGAAGAAAATGAAAAAAAAGTCAGATAATTTAATTTGAAAATATATGAAATGAAGGTTTTCTTACTCTTCGGTTTCAATAATTGCATCAAAGCATTGTCTTCACTGCAAATCACAACAACCTTAGTCATATACACAGCACTTACTTGTCCAACCACTTCCGAATCTGAGCTAAAACCAATGCTCGATGATGAACAACTTCTAAGTTTCCCCTTGGCATCTTAAAATAAATAAATCAAAATAATATTTAATTACGTGAAAAAAGTTTAAACAGCCAGGATATACATTTTACCTAACTCTTCATAAAGAACTACCACAATGCTGTAAAATGAGCACACTTGTAGCAGAATCTAGTTATGTTCAATATTCATCTTGGTTTTCAAGAAAAGCTCCCCTTTGACCCTTAGTCAGAGTTTGTATGAACACTCCTTTATATAAAGCTAACAGACAAACTAGCAGGAAATGTTTATAATAAATGGTTAAAGCATGATAATAGAGCCAAAAATATAATCTGTAAGAATTTTGTTTGGTATTGACTTAATAACAATCAGAAAGCCTGAAAAACAAGCTTACCTGTAATATAAGCTTCGTGTCCTGAGGTACAACTGTGACAATCCGTGAACCTCTCTCTACCTTCCTCAGAGTTTCCCCATTAGCCATATGATTACTGCACAGACCTGCCTGTAATGCTAAAAACACAATTAGTTAAGACTTAAGAATTATCATGACAAGCCACTCTTGAGTAACTACAGTTAAAAAGTTGCATACATTATCTGAAATAGAGTAACAACCAGGTTCCTTTGCTCTCCTACTTAACCTCAAGACCACTAGCCCTTCTGATAAATGAATCTCATTTGTGGAACCTGTCCTCTCTTAGAGAACTCTCATGCATATTCACATACACAGCTTCTCAGCTAAGTAACTTGGAAAAACACAGGGGTATTGGAGCAGCTCCTCTATTTCTTAGCATTACTAATACAATATAATCAAGGGGTGTCCAATGTTTTGGCTTCCCTGGGCCAAATTGAATAAATAATTGTCTTGGACTGCACATAAATTATATAATATAGTTAGTACATATACATAATAAGGGGATTAATAAAAAAAATAGACACTAAAAACCACAATGTTAAAAGATTTTGTGGGGCTATCCTATTAGCTGTCCTGGGCCACATGTGGCCCTTGGGCTGGACATGCCTGCTATAATCATGATTATCAATGGAAGAGTCTCTATTTCCAAGTTAGCAGCAAAGAAAATAAATGTGCTTTTTAGAATAAAGAAAACACACACACACAGGTAGGGCATGCATAAAAGAAGAATTAATGCCAATATTCCTCAAACCTCAAGATGAGACTCCAGAAGTACTATGGAGGGTGGGCACAGTGAGAAAGAAGATTAGAGCATATTTGCCAGTTTGGGATCTATACGGTAACTCAAAATATTAGATCAGCTATATGACAAAATTTCCTGAAAATTTTTGGTTTAACTTTAGAATGTGCTAATTAAGGAAGAACTTCCTTCATTGGAAGTCTTTGGTAACTAGTACAGAATGATTTAACTGAAATATTATGTTAAAGATGGACACTAGGTAAATGAACTCTACAGGTTTTCTCCAGCCTGTGGTACAAAGCCACAGTAGTTGAACAATTTAAAAGTCATCAAGACTTCAAAAGACAAAAGACACTGGTAGAGAGGCTACCTATATTTTGTACACTGACAAACTTACTTTGAAATGAAGAATCCCTCAGAGAAAAACAATGGCAGGTATGGGAATGGGTTGTCAATAATAAAAACTCATCATATACTGCAAATGATGTGATATTTGATGCAACCTATAACATGGCAAGAGAGACCAGAGGGAAAGTTAGCTATATACTTAGAGGCAACACTATAAAAATGATCCAACACCAAATTAAGCATTGATACCTCAGTGTCATTGATGAAAAAACGACACCGGTCAGTCAGACCAAGGATACATTCCTGCAAAGTAATAAAACTGAAATTATACGCAATTCCACTTCCAACTAATTAAACCTACCTTCTTCATTACATAGTTCTATTGCCCTATGATTTCACATCTAAGTCTCTGTAATCAGGACTGAATGTGGATACCCAAGACATGAATGGTCCAAAGCGAAGTGGAGTATGATGCCATCCAGTGCATCAAGCTGTGCAATTTCTATCCTCTATGTTTATCTTAAATACACCTTCTTTCCCCTCTGACTCCAACCCAAAATCCTCTGCATTGATCCCCTATCCCTTTCTTATCCTCTCCAAACTACTCCACTGGGCAGCCAGAATTGCCTATCAACCATAAAGCACTGCACATCACTCTGTTGATTAAAAATCATCAATCACTTTCTAGCCTTTGTTAAATAAAAATAAAATCCAAAGTCCCTCCTTTGGCCCATCACTCCTTTCTAGCCACATTATCTCCATTCAGTTTCCTCAGTAAGGCAAGATCTTTCCAAGCTCAGGGTGTTTCTAGCTCCACCTCCTGGGAACAATCTTCTTTTATAGGGAAAGCTTTCTTCTTCACATCTCAGTACATACAACACCACTTCACAGAAGGTTTCCTGGACCACTCCTGCTCATAATTACCCTCCTCTAAGTATCCCCACACCTCTCATTATTCTCTACCATTATATCTTATTTGTTTCCTTCACTCTCCCATCAGTGGGAATGAATCTATCTATATTGATAGAAGAGCAGAAATTAACTCAAATTTTTTCTTTTGTAACCACTGTATCTTACCCCTCACTCCAATAATAGACATTCTAATACTTGTTGAATGATATCCTATTAAATACGATTTTTGAGATCACATTTCTATTTTCCTCAGAAGATACTTAATAAAATGAACTTTGAATATTCTGTACACTAAGGATAAAATCTGCCAATTACATATATTTTCTCACTTAATTCTCCCCTGAACCCTGAAAGAAAGACTTTGATTTTCTCATTTTATAGATGAAGAAAGTATGGTTCAGGAAAGCTGCAATAACTTCCGATTACTGCATTGGGATTTAAGGAGGACCCAGTTCCAATTCTAGGGCCCAAGCTCTTTCCATCTAATACCGTCAGTTATTGAGCAACTATTTCAAGTTGTAAATTTTCCTGTTCACTTACTTCTCCTCCAATTATGGCCACTTCAGTGTGTGTGCATGGATAAGGAAACCTAACAGGAAATCCACCAGGATTCTTCCATGGTTCAACAGCCAAAGAAGATGATTCTGTAAGATAGGTAACTTTGGTTTACAAATATCTGATCATCTTTTGGTTGGGAAACAAAGAAACAAAACCTACCAATACAAACACTTGCCAAAACACTTAAATGCAATGTGGATTACTTTCCAAATATATTTTAGAAAGTCATTAGAATATTCTATTTATTACAAGAGAAAATGAAAGTAGAATACAACTGCCAATTCTACTCTATAGCTTAAAGTTTTCCAGGGCAGTTAAAAGACCTATTGACTAGGCTGAGGGTATAGTTCAGTGGTAGCATGCTTGCCTAGCATGTGTGCATGTGTGATGCCCTGGGATCAATCCCTACCAAAACACCACACACACACACTCAAAGACCTAATAGTCAATGATGCATTGACAAGATACTCAAAACTACATGTTGTCAGGAATCAGATATTTAAACATGTCATAAGCAGATTTACTCACGCCAAAAGTACTTAAATATCTGGCCATCAGCCAGCTGCAATGCTAAACACTTGGTCTTAGAACTGCAACACAGAGTGATTATCACCCCATCCACTGTCACAGAAGAACTAAAAAAAAAAAAAAAAAAAAAAGAGGTGTGGGGAGGGATAAACAAGCAGCCATTATTCTCAAAAGTAGAGATATTTCACTGATTTTGCAAAACAAAAAGAAATAAACAATAGTTCTTTGATGCTACACTGCCTATTTCAATATTATACATACATACACGCAAAATAGTATACAAGTATATACTTTAACATTCACAGGATAAAAACATGGAGAGCCATTTATATAAACTATTCCAAGACTAAGTCCAGATAAAACAGTTACCTATTACATAATACCATTTTTTTTTTCAGTACTGGGGGTTGAACCCAGGGCCTCGCACTTGCATGCTTTGCAAGTGCTGGACCACTGAGCTGCACCCCCAGCCCATCTTTTTACTTTTTTGAGACAGGGTCTCGCTAAATTACACAGCCTGCCTCTGGTCTTGAACTTGCAATCCTCCTGTTTCTGCCTACATAATACTATTTTTCACAAAGCCAATAAGGTAATTGTCTACATTGTGAAGTCATCATTCCCATTCTTACAGCAACTTACTTCAACTTAGTATAATTAATTGCCTTTATTAGACATACATGGTACCAGTATCATTTCTTGTTTTCTTAAAATATAAATTGCATTAATAACGTAGTTGGTAGGAAAGGGGGCACAAAATATCTGTATTCCTATCATAAATTTCATAGAAAACTGAGGGTAGTTTTATTAATGAGAAGAGTGTACTCTATTCTTTCCGTTACACCTTTTCCCCTAAAAGAATTATGAAAGCAAATGACACTAATGTTGATATTTAACTCAAAGAGTTTTTAAACCTACCTGCAAAAAACCCTAAAAATTACAACAATGGTTAGTTTCCATGCAAATGCCTCAGACTTTGTGAGGATAGATTACCTGTCCACAGACTAAGAGAACCGACTCTGGAGCCAGACTGATTGGGATTAGATCTGGCTCCACCTGCATGATCTTAGGCAAGTCACTTAATTGCTCTGTGCCTTACCTGCATCATCTACAAAACTGGTGCATACAGCACATACTTCAAAGAAGTATTGTGATTAATAAATGAGTATATATGGGGAAAGCACTCATCCTTTGCAAACTACAGCTATTGTAAATGTAAGCTATTAATGTGATTTTACATTCCTCAAAGACAGTATTTACATGAACAAAATAATCTTGAGAAACAAAAGTCAAAGCAGCAAAAATACATTGTGAAAGATTTCTCATTTCCTTTACAGCAATGGAGATGAATGTACCTACCTTTTTATCCTATAAGTTAATAGCAAAGAACTTCAAGTTTGAAGAAGTTAGAAACTTAAATAATTCAGACTTTTCTAACATAACTTGCTCTACTTTTCAGAAAGCAAGGCCCTAGTTAACTTCCAGTGCTGTACATATCTAATGCAGAACATATTCAGCATCTAGATATATAAAAAGTGTTTTCAAAATATGAAGCTTTGTGGGTCAAAGACTAGGAATAAAGGACTGCATTACAATGTGGTTTATTTATATACTAAGGAAAGGTTCCTAATTTTGCAACAGGGTTTTCAAGTATAAATCTAACCAATAGGGCTTTAATTACAAATGAATCTAGGGATTAATATCAATGTATGAATAAGGTGCCAAGTCTTGACTGTGGAACCTGAGGTGTTCTGGGAGCTGGCTGGAAAAATGCTATCTATGGCACCACAGGATTTGCATGATAGAGAAAAGCATTCAGTGACTGAGACCTGTTACATGATAAAGATGCACTCATGAATCAAACTCAGGTCTAAGAAGCAGTAAAATTTCAGTAAAGAAACAGAAAGGAGGCTTTCTAGTTGCAAATGCAGTCAAGTGTCAAACAGGATGTACATAAGAGGCAGCCAAAAGCATTTTGATGTTATTGCTTCAAAATGAAGTCTATATGGGGAACAGAGTGTAGCTCAGTGGTCAAATGTTTACCTAGCATGCACAATGCCCTTGGTTTGATCCCCAGCACCACCAAAAATAAAATAAAATTAAAAATGAAAGGGAGTATTTTCTTCCCATGGCATTTGCCCATGAGAATTAACCATTCTAATTACCCTTGATAGTTACTAAAATCAATAATAAGGTCTAATAATTACTCTGCAGGAATGTGGGTAGAGGATGAATTAAAATACTTAACATACCTTAAAACTATTTTGCTTCATCTATTTCTATATGCCCTACTTTCACTACTTCTTGATATAATTTTAGTTTGTCATTTTGACATGACTCAAAACTAGACTTAACCCTCTTACTTGCTACATGTGTCTAACAAAAAGCTATTGCTCAACTTTGCTCACTAGAGCCAAAAAATGCCCTATCCTTGTTGTTGTTGTTAGGTGCCGTCGAGTCGGTATCCGACTCATAGCAACCCTCATAGGGTTTTCAATGGCTGACTGTTTCGGGATTGCCTTGGGAGTGGATTGCCAGGCCCTTCTTCCATTTTTGCGGTGCTAGGAATTGAACTCGGGACCTCAGATACTGCAGTGCAGCGCTCTACCAACTGAGCTAAATCCCAGCCCTATCCTTACAAAGACAAAAGCATAACTCCTTTTGCTTATTTAACATGTGGAATACAGGAAAGTACTGCCATACCTGACAGTGAGCTGTCCTTGCTCCTCATCCACCTCAGAAGGGACCATAGTCAAATGGTGAATGGCAGACTGCAGGCAGGACTGATTGTGGCTTACTGCCAGAAGAAGGTCTTCTTCAATCCAGGTGAGAAGGCAGAGCTTCAGTGGGTTTACTTCTTGATCTTCACTATTCTCAAGTTGAATTCTGTTTTAATTATTGAAGAATATCGAAGACATGAATACAACTTACAAATCAATGAACCTTTAAAATATTTCCTGAATGAAGAAAGAATGAACCATCTTGTGTATGTTGTTAGGTGCCAGTGAGTCTGGTCTGACTCATAGTGACCTTATGTATGACAGAATGAAATACCACCCGACACTGTGCCATGCCTGTTTCTATGTCAGTGCTTCTCTGCTATTCACAGGGTTTTCAAAGGCTGAATGTTTCAGGGATGGGCTGCTGGGTCCTTCTCCCAAGCCTACAGCAAATGGTATTCCCAAGCAGTCTCCCGTCTAAGTACTAACCTGCTTAGCTTCCAAGATCTGAAGAGATTGGATGCCAGTGTGGTGTGGCTGTATACATCTTGTATATAGTTAAGTCCTAAATATTTAGAGGAACAAAGTCAACTCCTAATTATTTGAAGGAACAAAACCTGAGGCAATATCAAATACCAGAAAATCCAAAAATAATGTTTGTCTGGCTTATGAATGTTTTAGTATTTATTTTAAATTCAGTTTCTCATATCCTGAGACTATCATATTTGAAGAGAACATTTAAGGAAACTGACTATACAAGAAAATTACCCAGGCATTTACATTGAGATTAATTATGAGCATTCAAACAAGATGCCAGCAGATATTTGAGCCTCAGTAGAACAGGTCCTCTCCTAAGCACCTCACATCAAAATGGCTAACTAGCTTGGGAGATGGTTTCCATGCTTCCTTCAGGAGTATTTACACATCTGACCAAGGCACTGTCACTGCCAGTAGAAACACATAAAAGCAACTTCCTGCCTTTTAGATCCAGTGGCAAATCCTCAACAATCACGGAAGAAGCTGGACCCTAGCATGATCTTCCTGCTCAACCACCTCCCTAAACATGTCTCCACTGCACTGAACCTATCTCTGGTTCTCACTGACAATCCCAGTTTTCTGCTAATCCCAAACCAATTCTTTCCTCAACAATCAAAATAAGGATTCATGTTCTTCATGAAATCTCTTAATGACTTGAACTTAATCTTCTCTCAACTTTTTTTTAAAAAAGAAACTATATTCTAAACCATCTCACTCTTTCTGTTGTTGTTGTTGTTAGGTGCCGTCGAGTCGAGTCCGACTCATAGCGACCCTATGTACAGCAGATCGAAACACTTGCCGATTCTGTGCCAGGCAAACAATCTTATTTATGTTTAAGCCCATTGTTGCAGACACTGTGTCAATCCATCTGGTGGAGGGTTTTCCTCTTTTGCGTTGACCTGCCACTCTCCCAAACAT
>VMDO01012298.1:11168-62908 GCA_007922755.1 Pedetes capensis | reverse complement strand
CAATTCAATAAAATCTCAGATGGTTCTAAAATTGTTACTGAAACATGCAGAGCCAGAAAAAAATTAATGTATTTTGTAGAATAATGTAGGGGAGCTAGCTCCACTAGTTTAATAAAGCCAGAACAATTGATTTTATTCATGAAATTAGATTCCTAGTAACATCAATGCTTAAAAATACATTCTGGTGAGGGGTTGCTAAATATCTAAATGTTAAGGAAAGCTAACAGAAGAAAAAAGTTGGAACAATGTCTTTGTGAGTGCAACAGTCTTAAGAGACAAAACGCATAAATTATAAAGGAAAAGATTTAGGACTTTATACTGAAAGTTCAAATTATTACAAACAAGAGACACTGAAAATAAAGTTAAAAACAATAATAACAACAAAATTCAAACAAATAGTGGGAGAAGGTTTACTATTTAGGACATGTAACAAAGCCTTATAAATTATTAAAGAGAGACAACCCAGTGTTAAAGACATGAACAACCAGTTCACAGAATAAGTAACCCAATGGCCAATTTATGGGGCATGATGAAAAATATGAATGTTGAAATTTTTAAAACATACTACAGTAAAAGACATATTGCCACTGATTTCTCTCAAAATATTCCCTCTGTCTTTGGACACACCTATTGCCATTGTTGGGAGAAGAGCCTGGCAATCCACTCCCAAGGCAATCCCAAAACAGTCAGCCATTGAAAACCCTATGAAGGCCGCTATGAGTCGGATACCAACTCCACGGCGCCTAACAACAACAACAATGCCATTGTTATTGCCACTCCCTGAAACAGTTTTGGAAATCCTCTTGCATGAGTGTCTTTAGTTTAACCGTTTTCCCTCATGACAATGTTCCATGTCACACACCACTTCTGGTATGACAATTTCTATCAAATAAAAACATTATACTGTGTCCACACCTACCTTATTCACCAGATCTGGTATCATGTGACTTCTGGCTCTTCCCCAAAGTCAAAATGACCATGAAAGGCAATGTTTTGAATGAATTCAGGCCATCATCAAGGCAGCCATGACAGTGCAACTAAAGACATGAAAGAGGACTTCCAGAACTGTTTCAGAAAGTGGTAAGAACTGTGGGATAAATGTTTGAAGCCAGGGGGAGTATTTTGAGGAGATTAATGACAAAGTGTCTTTTACTGTAATATGTATTTTTAAATTTACACATGTACCATATCTTTTGATCACACTTCATCTATCAGAAAACATGTTTGTCAAATTAGGAATTCTTGATATGCAAATTAAACAAATGTGATTATTCATTCAGAGGTAGGCAAATAAGTTGAAGTAGCAGGAATATTTGGGACTTGTTGAACCCACTTTTGAGAAAAGCTTGTCAATCTTTGGTTGGGGGGTGGGATGGGGAAGGAAGTGCGCAAGAGGGTAAGGGGGAACTTATTTATGTAATGCACAATAAAATGCGTGTATGGAAATGTCACAATGAAATGCATGTCAGAATGAATCACATTAAGATGTACATTAAAAACTTCCAATTACAAAAAAAAGGCTTGTCAATATCTAGTCAAATGGAAGAGGATGCCATATCTGAACTCTTTCAAATAGGTGTATCACAGAAACTCATACTTCCCCAAGGAAACACAGACAGTAATGTTAGTGGAGCCTTATATGCCACTCACTGTCTTCCAGTGGTAAAATAAGTTTGGCTCATTTATACAAAAAAGGCTTATTAGCTTTTAAAGTGAATATGCTAGAGTACCATAAATTCAATAATTAAATTTCAAAGACATTTTCAACAACAAAAGAAGCAAGCCTAGGATAATATCTACAATATGATATCATTCATATAGTTTGACACGCAAAAAGGAGTGCTATATATTGGTGTTGAACATTTGTGTATAGAAATGTTGATATTTATTGGCCTTTTGGGTCAGTCAGATTTAGCTAAGTGGTTAATTCTGGAGAAGGAAATGGGGAAATGGGATAGAGGAACAGTATCTAGGCAAGGTTCCATGTTTTAAAGACTACATTTCTTACAGCTATCAGAAACAAGTTTACAAACATGTTAAGATGACAAAGCTGGTGGAAGTCCCTTATGTTAATTCTCTGTATTTTATTTCTCTGGTATATTTTGTGAACAAGAGGAAAAAGAGAAGGCAAGAGTAATATTTTCAAGGTGGAGTGAGGAGTATGGATATATGGATGATGAAGAAATAGTGGAATTCAACTACTGTGGTAGTTTCAGTGAGGCTCCTGATAGAGTTGTTGCTCTACTTCCTGAAATGTGTTTTTTTTTTTTTTTTTTTTTTTTTTTTTTTTTTTTTTTTTTTTTTTTTTTTTTTTTTTTTTTTTTTTTTTTTTTTTTTTGAGTGTCCTCTCCCTTTCTATTGCCTCCAACCACATCCAGTTAAATATACACTTCTGAATTTGGACAAGTGGAGAAGGAGAAAACCAGCATTTCCAGGCACACTCTCTTTTAGGGTGTGTGTGACTAGAATTCACTCGTCAGGATTACAGAAACAAAAGGCATTTCCAGACAGAAACTGGCTGGGGCTTTAGGAGGTCATGGAGCTCTGTGGTTCCCGATTGGAGGTCTACAGATGTAGTTATGGGAACGCTCACTTTCCCGCTAGTATTTCCAATAACCTAAAGGAAATTGAACAGCTGCCTAAGCAAGGGCTGCCAAGGGTATGTAATGCTTCCTTTTCCTTTTTGTTTTTATTTTTTTAACCTTTGCATAGAACTATATCAATGGCAAGTGGTTTTACTACCTATCAGTTATCATTAAGAGATTCTGATAATAAGGACTCACTACATTATAGGAATGTCTGAGCATCTCGGGGGGGAAAAAATAGTGCAGTAGCTTGAATGGGAAAGTTTGAGAAATGGTTAGTTCAAGGGTTCTTCCAATTGGTGACAATCCCCTTTGTAGTATTGCTCTATGTTAGGATCAGTCTCCAATGTACTCCATATCTGTGGGTAAGTGGAAGTAATTCTGGATACAGAGGCAATGTATTATAGTAGTAAGAACACTGGACTTAATGACACATACCTTTTTTTTTTTTTTTTCAAGTACTGGGAGTTGAACCCAGGGCATTGCACATGCTAGGCAAGCACTCTACCACTTAGCTATATCTTGAGCCCTTTTAAACTTTATTTTGAGACAGGGTCTGAATTCCCCTGCCTGGATTTGAACTCAGAGATCCTCCTGCCTGTGCCTCCCAAGGAGCTAGGATTACAACTGTGTGCCATAATATCCAGCCATATTTCTGTTTTTGAGTTCTTGGAGATTCTATTTACTAGCTTGCAGTATTCTGTCTTCTTCCATAGAATAGAGTTGCACTGAAAATTATCTGCCCAGGTAAGGCCTATTTCTTGGTACCATCCTGTTGCGTCCAGGTGAAGGTGGGTGCCATGTGACTTGCGCTAGCCACAGAATATCAGAGGTTATCACCTTTGGAACAAGGAGCTGAATCACAGGAATGTTCCATTCCTTCTTTTTCCAGCTGCTTGCTGGATACAGACTTAAAATTTAGAGGAAGGTGAAGCCGTAGATCCAGGGAGCCTAGGTCCCTGAATCACCTCATGGATGACTCTTCATCATTCAGTAACACATGCATGGGGCTATAAGATAATCAAGAAGTAAAATTTATTGCATGAGGTTAGTCAGATTTTAGCATTTATTTGGTATAACTAACTGCTAGCATTACTTTAACTAGTTTACAAGTTCTATGAAGCTCAGTATATTATTCCATTCTCTGTGCTTCAGTTTCCTTATCTGGAAAGATAATAATAATCTTTAGATTCATACTGGATTGCTTTAGGTCTCCAAAGGTATGGAAGAAAGTGGTTAATAAATTGAGTTTGTACTATTATTTCTGAAGCAAAATAAAGGCACCCACTTAGATTTCCACAAGCTTAATATCCTCACAGCAATTATAGAAGGAAGAATAGGAAAACAGAAAGAAGTAAATAATACATAGTTATTCAGTATCTACTATGTTAAGGGCATGAAGCTGAGATGTTTCTGATTTTTACATGTTTACTTTCAATTTGACTTCAATATCTATTCCCCCCTGTTATAGAGAAAACTATGAAAGACTTAAAAAAAATAAAATTAGTGATCACCTTATTTCAATAATAATCACACATGGGTGAATATTTTTCAAACCTTTTCTTTTTTATACAAATGTAGATTTTGGGGCCACACTTTATGTACTGCTTTGTAAATATGCTTTTTTCATTCTAAATACAATGTCCTTTGTTTTCAAAGTTAGTAATTAACAGAATTACATCACTTTTAGTCGGTATGAGGATTTCACTGTCTGGATATTTGATTATTTGCTCAACCAATTCTCTAATGATAAGCCTTTATGTCACTAATAGTTTTTAATATTATACATAACATTGAAACATTATCTTTTGTACCCCTCTACAGATCTTAGGCATATTTTCTTGATTATTTTCTCTGGAGAGAATGTTAACATTTTCATTTCTGCATCTGACTATACACACATTTTTAAAGTTTGTCATTCAGAAGCATTTTTACCTTTTTATTCTCCAATAAAGCTAAGTATTTACATTTCTATTTTAAAAAATCCTCTGCATATGAAAAGATGAAAAGGCAATTAATGCCCGGTGCAGTATTGTTTGTTCTGGTCTTTACATCTCAGAACATGTCCCAAGATGTCCTCATTTCCTGGGTACTTTTCTTTACTTCCCTCCCAAGATCCATTCCTTTTTTAGGACCTAAGTCCTTGTACTCTTCCCTTGCTGCTAATGGGCCTACACCAAACCTGTGCCACCAGACCCACTCCATACTCAAAAATTCCTATTTGGCTCTTATTCCTGTCCAGTGTTTTCTTCCTCAAAGCTGTAATGTCCATGTTGAAGGTTCATCTTTTCCAATATTTAGGGAATGGGGAATTCTTTAATTTAGATAATTCACACTATGAGGATCTGATAATAGATTAAGTGGAGGTATTTACTTAAGGGTCAAACACGTAAAGGGCTATTTCAATAAAGAATCTTTTTGGAGAAAGATTTCTCAGTTTCGAGTGTCAGGTGCTAGCTTAAGCTATACAAAAAAGCTTGGCTTGGGAGTGTTTTGGAATTTATATTCTATCATCAATTGTTTTCCAAACTGCTAAAAAAAATTCCTAATAGTTTATTTTCAGAGTGGCTACCTAATCTGTTCACAGAGTAAGACAGCCCTAATCAATAAATATTATATTGATCATTTGAAGCAGTTTTCATTATGTATGGATTCTGATCAAGATGATCATTGCTGTTAATAAATATTGAACTCCCATTTCCTATGTGACAGGTTATTTCTTGCCCCACAAAACAAAGTAAGTTCAACCTAGCACTCATGAATTTTATAATTCAAATGAACCCATGGAGATAAGAAGTGCAGAAAATGGTATAGGAAATAGGTTAGGTGTATTCAAAATTAATATACATAGAACATCCCAGTTGCTATGTTTCAGACACTGAACTGCATAGTGACTGTTTTTAGGTGTTAAAGTGTCCCCTAGTATAATTGAGTTGCCTCACGCTTGCTACCTGGAATGAAAAAATTAAAGATTTTTTAGAATTTATTTCCATTAATCTCTAGATAAATAGTTCAATGGGAATATAAAAAGGGGCTGTGGTCTTATTTATATTTTGAATATAACTATGGTCCTTAGTAGAATGTGGATGCCTCTCAGATAAAGTGACATGGTGTTGCACGGACATTTGAATAGCTCTGTTCTTAATTGTCAAGGAATTCAATAGGACACTTAGTCTGTTTAAAATATTTGTAGATTTTTTTAGCAAGATATTTATTATTAAAATTGTCATTAAGGGATCACCCTAATTCATAGTTCTTAGATTTTGGAGTTCTACTACATTGTACCTGCATCTGAGATAATTGGAATTCTGGCTATTAAAATACAGTATAAAATATTTCTGTTGAATCATTAAATAATACAACTAACAAAAGAGACACACAGGGCTTTCAAATATATCCTTAGGGATATTATATAATGTAGGATACCAGTGTTATTATTCATAGCAAATTTTATTTAAAAAACAGGTTACAGATTGTGGTAGCAGCTAATAAAGATCTTGGTACTTACCTGGGTGCTGAGGAGTGCATCAGTAGCTCTTTTATTATGTTCTTGCAATAGGTTAATACTCAGAAACAAACGAGAGTGAGCTATGGGTACATTCAACCACATGAAATGAGCTACTGATTTGTCCACAGCATGGATGTCCACTGATAATCTACTTTCCTGTTGAGGGGGCTTGTGATGTTTCTAATATGGGGGTATTATGAATAAAGCTGCTCAGAATATTCTTGTTCAAGCCTTTTCTGGGCGTATGTATCTATTTATCTTGACTAAATCCCATGTTTAACTTTATTAGAAGCTGCTAAGCAATTTTCCAAAGTGGTTACACCATTTACACTTTTGCCAAGAATATATGAGAATCCCATAGGCACACCAGCACTTGCATTGTTAATCTTTCCCATTTATTATTCTACTAGGTGCGTAGTAAGTCTCATTGTGGTTTGAATTTGAAACTTTTAATTTCTAGTGATTTGGAGTGTTTTTATCATATGTTTACATGTTGTTCAAGGGTCTTTGGTGAAGTGTCCATATTCACTGTAAAATTAAAAATAAATTAACATCAATTATCTTCTTAGCATTAATTTATGAGAGGCATTTATATATTCTGGATGAGTTCTTTATCATATTTATGTATTTTATAGCCTGTGACTTGCCTTTTCATTTTTTTACTAGTGTTTTCAAAAAATTAAAAATAGTTTACAATTAAAACACTGTCATAGTATCCAATCCATTAGGTGATCCATAAACATATTTTTTCCTAAAATACATGTTCTGTCTTACCTAGTAAAATACATGGTAAGTGAAGTCAACAGTGATTATTTCTGATAGAAGTTGCTCTTGTAGTATTTTTCCTGCTACGGGCTAATTATGAACTGGTACTCCATATGTTTCACATGAGCCATTTATTTTCTAGATGATCTTGATTCTAGCGAACAATCATCATGAAAATCTTTCGTCTTCTTGTGTGTGACTGATTGGTCATTTGAGCCTTTGGTGAATCACTTAGGTTTAATCACGACAGGTTTATCTCAGTGGGCTGTGGCATTTCAGAAATTACACTTTCAGACTTTTTCACTGATCTCTTAAAAAATTCTTGAAAATTGTTGCTCAGAAATTGAGTCAGACAAAACATTTATTGTTTTCTTACAGTGCTGAGAATTAAACCCAGGGCCTTGGACATGATAGGCAAGTGCTCTACATTGAACTATGTCCTCAGCTTTTGATGCTCAGAAATTGAGCAAGATTCCCTTATAATTCTGAGAATCTGGTACATAATCTCATGAAGGCGGCATCAGCATTGGCAGCACTAACATTGGATCCAAGGGGAAGCCCTTAATTCCAAGAATTTCATGTGGGTAAACAATGCTCTATTGTTTTCTGTAACCTTGCCATAATTAACCTGCATGTTTGCTTTGTAGTTAATGATATAACATGATCATATTTCAGGTAAATAACTTTGGGGATGATTGAACTTGTGGCTAGGCAGAGAAAAGTTGAAGCTGGAAGTGCGACCCCAACCAGAAAAAATGTAATTATCTTGGAATTATTGCTGAAGTTACTATGAACATCCATGTTCTCCCCATGATGAAGTTGCCTTGGGTTAAAAGGACAATGACTGTTACAGAAATTGAGTTTCAGGAGGAAGAAAAGGAAGAGAAGAAGACTGTGGGAAATAATGCAAATAAAACCATCTCTTAGTGACAGTTGGGAATGGTTCTAGGATCTTTTAGATACTGAAATCTGTAGGTGGTCAAGTCTCTCATATAACATGGCATAGTATTTGCATAGAAACTTTCATATTCTCTCATATGCTTTAAATCACCTTTAAAAATCTTGGCCAGCCATTCATCTGATAGAGGGCTAATATTCAGAATATGTACAGAACTCTAAAAATTAAACACTGAAAGAGCAAGTAATCCAATCAATAAATGGGCAAATGAACAGGCAGTTCTCAAAGGAAGTACCAATGGCCAATAAATATGTGAAAATAAATGTTCCACATTTCCTTGGCCACCAAGGAAATGCAGATTAAAACTACACTAAGATTCCATCTTGGGTTGGGATTTAGATCAGTTGGTAGAGCGCTGCTCTGCAGGCTCTGAGGTCTCAAGTTCGACTCCCAGCACCGCAAAATGGGAGAAGGATGTGGCAACCCACTCCCAAGGCAATCCTGAAACAGTCAGCCATTGAAAACCCTCTGAGGGCCACTACGAGTTGGAATGACTTGATGGCACCTAACAACAACAAGAAGAAGATTCCATCTCATTCAGAATGGCTAGCACCAAGAACACAAAACACAACTGCTGGTAAGGAAGTAAATAAGGAGAGGAGAAACCTTTATACTGATGGTGGAAATGTAAATTAGTTCAGTCAGTATGGAAATCAGTATGGAGGTTCCTCAAAAAACTAAAAGTAGAGCTACCATATGACCCAGCTATACTATTTCTGGGTATGTACCCTAAAGCATCAAAGTCAGTATACAATAGAAGTACCTACACACCCACATTTGTTGCAACACTATGCACAATAGCGAAGTTATGGAATCTGCCTAGGTGCCCATCAATGGATGAATGGTTGAAGAAATGGGGTACATATACACAATGGAGTTTTAGTCATCCATAAAGAAAAGTGAAATTGTGTCATTTGCAGGAAAATGGATGAAAATGAAGATAACATTAAGCAAAATAAACCAGACTCAGAAAGACAAATACCATGTTTTCTCTCATATGCAAAATGTAGATTAAAGAAAAAAGACATGAAAGTAGAAGGGAGATTGTTTAGGAAAAGGAAGGATACCTGTGGGAGGGGATAGTGGGGATAAGAGAGAGTAACAGGGGAGGGCAGGGGTGGATATGATCAAAGTAGATCATATATTTGTATGAAAGTGTCATAATGAAACCCATTCTGCAAAATTAATATGTGCTAATTAAAAAACAAAAAATCATCTCTAAGTTACTTTTAATGCCTAATACAATGTAAATGCCCTACAAGTAGTTGTTATACTAAACTGTTTAGGGAACCGTGAAAGAAAAAATCTGGACATGTTTAACACTATCACAATTTCTTTTGAATATTTTCTATAGGCAGTTGGTTGAAGCTTGAATGTGGAGGGCTAATTGTAGTTGATACTATTAACAAACACTTGGATGGTGAATGAATTAAAAAGTCAAGCTTAATGTGGCTATCTACTTCACATTTTTTGGCAACTTGAAAATCCAACTTTTAAGCACCAAGTTTTGGAAATGCTCTTTACCTAAGTTAAGCAGGCTGATGAATTTTGATTTATCATTAGAAATATTTGAGTGCTAAGCAATATTATGGAGTACTGTGGAGATATCCAAGTTTATGAGATAGACATGTTTCTTGCCTTTGGAACTTGGTTTGCTGGGGAAGACAAATAAACAAGTAATGTGAGCTGGCATGAATGTTGGAATAGGAATTCCACAGTGATGTGGGAGCACATAAGTTTGGGTATTTCTTGGTATTGGAGAGTAGGGTACAGGGAAAACCTACCTAGGGTTGTGTCACTAAATGGAACATGATGATAAACAGCATCTAGCCTGGGACAGGTGGTATGGAGGGGTGGAAGATAGCAGAAAGAAGAAAGATGGGGTAAAACGAGAAAGGGTGATATTTAGAGGAAAAGTCTCAGTTTTCTTCAGTGTATTCTTGTTAAAATTTAAATTACACAGTACATTTTAACATTCATGGAACATCTATTACATAAAGTCTAGTTGAATAAAGCAGAAAAGTTTCATCCAAAGTTAAAAATTCACATTCATATGTACATACACAGACACATGCATGCATACACACTTAGAACTGATGCCTTCTTACAAAAACCCCATACTGACAATTGGGGTCCCTTCAAGTTGGGCTCCCTCAGTGTATCTCTCTTACCTGATCTCCTATGCAGTCCTTGTTGTTTACTTATTATTAGATTTTTCTTTTTCTAAATTTTCAAGCCTCCATTAGATTTTTCCAGAATAATGAAATATTAGGACGGATTCTTTAGATTATTCTAGGATTTTGCAAAAGGAAAGTTGAAGGAAATGTTTGCATAAATTCCACTTCTTTTTTTCACTGCCCTGGGGCTGATTCTTCACTTCAGAGTTAAAGAGAGCATAGTGTTACAGAAATCATATAAGGAGATTATTGCCACAGATGATTTATTATATTTTTGCCCCTTTGACATGCACCGTATTTTATTTTAAATTGTTTTAAATAGCATGTCATAATTAATTTCTTCATCTTTTTCTAGTCAGTAGAACTAACTTTTCTAAAGCTCATCTTTAGTATTTATCCCCGAAATGTACCTCTATAACCTTTTTCTACGTTTATAGCAAATCCCTGCTTTATGAAACCACTGGTCCTCCCATGCCCTGGGTTTACCTTCATTTCTCTGAAATGACAAATGACTCCTATCCGCTGAAGCACTCCATACTTTTTTTTTAAAGTAGCAGACTTGAAATAGCAGAGCTTAGAAGGCTCAATAGCAAATGAGAAGCCTCCGTGCACAAATAAGGAAAGGATATGTTTGGTGGTGATATAATTTTGTAAATATGATAGTCTACAGATTCTTCGGATGCTTGAAACAAGCCTGTTTTTCCACCATGTGCCTACGAAAAACCCTAAGAGATACGTTAGAAAGAGGTTGGCTATATAAGAACCCAGGGGTAGTTCACTGTGTGTAGACACAGAGCAAACTTAGAATATAGTTTGAGAAAAAAGATTAAAATGGTGCATATGTATTTGGTCCAGACGCCAAAGGACATGGTACAAAGGACATGGTATAAATATCTTGTAGCTTCTCTATGTTATTATGAATTTACTTCTTAAACATTTATTGGACACTGCCTTGCCATAGCTGGAGGCAAGGAAAAGATATGCTGATATTTAGATTCAGTTTTCATCTATTTGTAACAAGAGAATGAAAAAAAGAACCGACATATTTGAAAATACGTTGCTTTATGAAGTATCACAGCAACTACAAACTGACTTTGTGGGCATTCTTGGCCTGGAACAAGCTTTTCCCATTCCCATTACTGTGTAATGGGGCAGGTGAAGGTGACTGGTTTTCAGGGCATGTGGAGTCTAGCAACTGCAATTTCTTGAGGTCACTGTGATGTAAAAGTACATAAAGAAGAGGAAGGTGAGAGAAAATCTGGGGCATTTGGAGAAGAGGAGGGGACTGTGCTGATGTGGAGGAAGAGATAAGGATGGGGCCTTGGGCTTGGAATGGTGTTCCTGGTGGAAGGTGGGATTTTGTGTCACGGAAAGGGGAAAGGGACAAGCAGGCATGGGGAACGTCTAGAGAAGAGGAAGGAAGCATTTTCTCTGTGACAAATGATGGAAGGGAGACTTGGGTCAGACACTGTTATTGTTGTCAGTTTTTTATTTTTATTTTTATTTATTTGTTTATTTTTATCTTTTTGTTGTACTTGGAGGTTGAACCTAGGACCTTGCACATATTCTGCAGGTGCTCTACACTGGGCTGCATCCCCAGCCAATTATTTTATTTATATTTATTCATTTATTTTTGTGGCACTAGGTGGTTGAACTCAGGGCCTTACACATGCTTTCGCAAGTGCTCTACCATTGAGCCTCACTTCAGCGCAGTTTTTTTACGCTTTCATATTGACACAGTATCTCACTAAGTTATGCAGGCTGCCTCCAGCCTCGAATTTGTGATCTTCCTGCCTCCACCTCCCGAGTCGTTAGGATTACAGGCATGCTCCACCATGTCTGGCAATTTTTTCTTTCTTATTTAGAATTAGGGACTTGCTAAATTACGAAGGCTGCCTGCCTCCCGCCTCAAACTTGTGATCCTTCTGGCTCTGCCTCCCAAGTTGGTGGTACAACAGACATGCACTACCACTCCTGTCCACTGTTGTCATTCTTAAAACCTTTTTTTTGTTGTTGTTCTGTCTTTCAAGTTAATCTATACCATCAGAGGAAACACTGGGAAGTATAGACAATCTTTAAAATACTCTTAGAAATCTTCTAGAATGTACAGAGAAGGCACATTTGTTTCAAAGAAACCAGTTCTGATTAATAACATACCATATGTCCACTATCCATTTGTACCGTGTCCTTTGGCATCTGGACCAAATAAGTGTGTACCATTTTAATCTTTTTCTCAGACCCTGTCTAGTCTTAGTCCCTGGATGAAACAGAGGCAGCTTTGACAGGAAAAGGTCATTCCAGATAAGAAGACTTACTGAGAAGCTTAGAATCTCAGATTTGGAGCCCTTCAAGTTTTCAAGTCTTCAATTGTGTTGCTTTGGTATTATTTTTCTTGAAGCATTGATTATTATTATTATTATTTTTTTACCAACCAAACAAACATAGCTGTTATATGTTCCTCTTTCTATTTTGGAACAAAACAAGAATGTTTTGTAAGAAAGTAGTTTTTGCTCTTGGAAAAATGTCACACATTTTTCTCATAGAATAAGTGGAACTGCTGTTAGGGTTTGATGAAGTCTTGCTAGGCTGAAAAGTAGGAATCCATCCCATCTTCTAACATATTTTCTATATCCTGAGGTTTTGACTTTTAAGAAGGATGTGGAAAAGTCACAGCCTATTAAAGAGTCTTTCTCTCTCTCTGTTTCTATTATAATTTTTTTATTTTACCGAAAGATATGTAGATATATAGACATATATTTTTTGGTACTAGGGGCTGAATGCAGGGCCTCATGCCTACTTTGTAAGCAATTTACCAGAGAGATGCATCCCCAGCTCCTTTTTTATTTATTTTTTTACATTGAGACAGGGTTTCATTAACTTCTACAGGCTGCCTCTGGCCTTGAACTTATGATCCTCCTGCCTCCACTTCCTGAGTTGCTGAGATTACAGGTGCATTCCACCACACCAGGCTTATATTGATAAATTAATAATAGACAGTCGGGGATATTATTTTGTTAGTAAATGAACACAAAAGTATTTGTCATTTTATTACCCAGAAAACTGAGGCACTTGGAGGAGCTTATTTATAAACCTGGAGAAAACCTAGGGCAACCTTGATTTTTTGAAGTGCCCTAAGATTAGGACACTCTCCCCGGCAAAGAAAAAGACAGAGTGACCAGAACAAAAGTTAAGTAAGCTTTTATTAGAAGTAAAAACACTTTGGATAGACCAATAAGGTGGAATGCCCCAAGAGATCTTTGATCTCTTTGATCTCTCTCCAGTTTCATTGAAAACCAAAGTAGTGGTTCATCCAGTATAACTGAAGCCTTGGGCACCAAACTCAAGCTCCACCTTTCTCAAACAAGCAGAGGGAAAGCCTCCTACTAATTAGTAATCCTTTGTGGTTTAGAACTTATGGAATCTGGGGTCTTGTTTTAGAAAATGGATTAATGGTCATGTGTGGTATATTTCAAAAGAATAGGCCCTGTATTAGCCAGGTGGTACATTGCTGTGACAGAGAAATGGGGCAAAACAAACTCATGGAAGGAGAGATTTGTTGGAAGCTCATGGTTAGAGGATTTCTGTCCACAGAGGCAGGGCAGGCATATGGCATGGCAGCCGGCAGCCATGGTGGTGGCAAGCATCAGGCTCATGGTAGATGACGTCACAGCACGGCGGATCAGGAACAGGAAAAAGAGAATGACTGGAACCAGGGCTCTGGGTAAAAACCTTTAAAGACTCACCCCCTGGAAGCCACCTCTACAAAACTAGAATCCCACTTCCCAGAGTTCCATAACATTCGAGGATAGCACCCCCAGCTGGAGATCAAACGTTCAAGCAGATGGCCCTTGGGGGACACTTTAGATCCAAACTATAACAGGCTCATGGGCTGGGATTTAGCTCAGTGGCTAGAGCACTGCTCTGAAGTCTTTGAGGTCCCAAGTTCAATTCCCAGCACCGCAAAAATGGGAGAAGGACATGGCAACCCACTCCCAAGGTGATCCCAAAACAGCCATTGAAAACTCTATGAGGGTCGCTATGAGTCAGACACGACTCAACGGCACATAACAACAACATAGCAGGCTCATAGGCAGATTTCTCACAGTGGTGTGCCATTGTTCACAACCTGAGGACTCAGGCAGTCTCAATTAGGGCGTGGGGCCCATTGGAACAATGCCTAAATATTATCCAAAGATTGTCCATTGGATGTCCTGGGAAACCCTGCCCTAGGTCATGGCTGAAGGCAAGAGTTATATTTAATTCCCCTTCCCTCTCTGGCCTGCTAATATCTACCTACCTACTAGACACTTTTCCTGGGGAGAAACCCTGCCTGGCTCACATGTAAATCTTCAAGCGCTATCTGTTTGGGCTTCCACTGATTGATTTCATTTCACTGGGACTTTTTCAGTAAACACTCATTCTTTGTTTCCTGAGAACTTTTATAACCTGGTTTCCCTATAATTCCTGTAAAACCAGAAATAAAACTCTGAAAGTTGGAGAGTAAATTGAATCAATGGCTTAAAGCCCTTTTGATGTACTCCAGGGAATACTTTTATTTTATTTTATTTTATTTTATTGGAAGGCATGAGTTTTCTAAAAACAGTCTCTCTGTCTGCATATGTATCTATGCATGCAACATATGGTGCATGTGAGTATATAGGGTTACCTTATTACCATAGGTTACCAGTGGCAACATGTGCCCTGAGCTAAATCCTTCTTGGATTTTAATATACTGTCTGTAAGTCATATGCTAAGAGATCAGCAGATAGGGAAAATGGACTTGTCTGGCACAGAATATATGGCATTTTTAATGTCCATTTTATACATACATATAATACAACTAGTGGGAAACAGAGCAAAAAAATGGAGAAAGCAGCATATATATCTCAATGAAAAAGGAAAAAGAAATTAGTGAGCTCAGCTTCTCCCTGTGACCTACTTTCCACTGGGTGTGGCTTTGGGTTCTCTCTGTGACAGTACATTGAACAAGATGCTTCTAGGTTTCTGCAATGAGGAGCAAAGCAGATGTTAAAAAATAAAGGCTGTGGCTGGAGAGGAATGTGTCTCCTCTCTGTAGTGAGAGTTTTAATTTCAGCAAAGTATCTTGCTTAATAAAGAGACTTCAGCCATTCTTCATCTACATGAGTGTGCATGTAGAATACACATTGTGCCCTCTGGGCATGGGGAATAGAGCCCTTCTGCATGGAATAGAGAGGACTAAGGACCATATCACAGAAAAATAGAAAGTACTTCTGGTAATTTGTATGCACAGAGCTCTCCATTATTCATGAGCTGCTTCTTTAGTTTTGAATGATCCGTGTCTTTGCTGTTCTTTCTTCTCCCTTCTGTTTCCACCATGTTGGCATTTCACTGCTCATTAATAATTGTGGAAGAAAAAAGGGCAAACATTAATTGATGATTGCATCAATTGATACATGACTTTCTACTGGTATAAAAGACTTTGCGGCATTTTTAAAAATTTGGACACTGATGGCTACACTACCAGTGGGAGGTGGGGAGTGAATGTATGATATTCTCCATTGTCACCTGGCTTTTAGGAGACATAATAAATTCCCCAGATAAAACTTATATTAAACAAAATCATACAGTTTTGAAATTTCTATTTAGGAATGAGATGTGAGAAATAACTTTTGCTGATCAAAGGCAACATTGAAAGTTTACAGACATGTGTCTTAGGTCCAGCTCCTGTATATACACAATATGTTCCCTGTGCATACAGTTGTTGTTGTTGTTAGGTGCCATTGAGTCGGTGTCCAACTCATAGTGACCCTATGTACAACAGGTGAAACATTATTGTAGTGCTTCTTTGTTATTCATAGGGTTTTCAATGGTGGATTGATTTATGGGAGTGGGTTGCCAGGTCCTTTTCCCAAGCCTACAGTATCTGGTGTTCCCAAGTGGTCTCCCATCCGGGTACTAATCAGGCCCAACCCCGCTTAGCTTCTGAGATCTGAAGGGATCAGAAGCCACAGTGCTATGGCTACAGGCTGTGCATATAGAGAGGTGGGTAATTGTGATGTGACAGCAAGATAGACAGAGCACCACTTCACAAAACATTTGTTATGACCTTTTCAGTTCAAGATGTTTCCTCAAACAGAGCTGCCCATCGTGGGGATAACAGAACATAGGGTCTGTAGCCTCAGACTCTCTTAGCTACTTAAATGAATTCTTTAGAGTGAACTAGATGACCTGACTTAAGACAGTCTCACAAATTCTTTGGGACTCATGTGTGTCTGCCTTCAATGAAAAGCAAGACTCTGTAAAAACCTCCTATGTATAAGTCACTGAGTATACTAGAAACACAAATATCTGGAAAAGCCTGTTACTGAGTTACAATAAAATACATACAACACTAAGAAAGCAAAATAACAAGAAAGATAACATGTCAAGTGGTCATAGGAATGTACAGGCATGAGATGAGGAATGAAGAGGGAGAGGGAGAGAAGTGGCTGAGTGCTAGAGTGTTCGGTGAAGGCCGTAGAGGAAGAGAGATCCTTTGAGTTAGGTTTGAGAGGAAGGTTAATGGAAAGAGAAGGAAGTGAGGAAAAATGCAGACACAAATGGCCCAGCTGTGGGAAAGTACGTGGCATTTTGGGGAAATAAGGAGTTCCTTACACTGAAGAGAGCAGAGAGCTCACATGGGTGACAGATGTTGTTGTGGTTGTAGCTGTTGTTGTTAGGTGCCATTGAGTTAGGTCTGACACATGGCCACCCTGTGTACAACAGAACGAAACACTCCCCAACCCTGTGTCATGCTGGGCAGTATTTTCAGTGTTGCTGTGCCATTCATAGAGTTTTCAATGGCTGATCGTTTTTTGGGAGTGGGTTGCCAGGTCCTTCACCCAAGCCTACAGCATCTGGCATTCCCAGGTGGCCTCTCATCCAAGACTAACCAGGCCCAACCCTGCTTAACTTCTGATATCTGACAAGATTGGACACCAGGGTGGTATAGCTGTAGGGATAAGGCAACAAATAGGAAGTAGTAAGAGGACACAGGTCCTCAACAATAGGCTAAGGAGTCCAGCTGGTCCCAATGTAGCGTGTCTTTGAAGGTATCGACAACTAATTTTGTAAATTTTTTCTCTTTTTTAGAATCACCAAAAGGATATCCTTTATGTCAAAGAATGCAACAGGGGTTTATGAGAAATTAATCAACTGACTGGTTGTGGCTATTGCAAGAGTAAATGTTTCTGGTTTTTTTTTTTTTTTTTTTTTTTTTTGTGTGTGTGTGTTTTCAGTGCTGGGAGGCTGAACCCAGGGCTTCATATATGCTAGGCAAGTGCTGTACCATTGAGCCGAACGCCAGATCCTTTTTTTATTTTTTATTTTTAGACAGTATCTCCCTAAGTCGCACAGGCTGCTCTGTCCTTGAACTCACAATCTTCCTGTTTCAGCCTCCCTTATAGCTGGGACCATAGACATGTGCCACGCAGGGAGCATGGTCCATTGCCCCTAAGAATGAGCACCAGGCTTCACATCCTGGTGTGTTACTTCGAGAGTTCCACGCTTAACTACTGCCATGTACCTGCAGGATCTAACAGCTATAGAAGTTTGAGCGGCAGGAACTCTGGCAAGGGTTTCTTTAATAAGACACATTACAGTTCATCTTTTCATTATTAATTACCATAGTGATTGTTTGCTTCCTTCCTTGTGAGCTTTCTAGTCTTCAACACACTTTCAAGTACATTATATCTCTTGATCCTTACAACAGCTCTGTTAAGTAGGCAAGAATTTTAAATTATAAAGTTATTTCTGGGTTCCCAATTATCTGTGTAATTAATCCTGGTTACATATGCAGTACTCGCATTTGTATTGTCATAGAAATTATAATGAACAGTTTGCCCTTCCTTTTTTTTTTCCAAAATAGTTTAAAATTCAGGACAGGTTGTTGAAATTCTCTCCAAAAGAGTGGGCTTATTTTAGCATTGCATTTTTCTCGGATTAAGAACCTCAGTTCCGCATCAAAATAAAAGCTTGCATGCCACGAAGAATCATTTAGAACAAGGCACTGCATCTTTAACACTCTTTAATTACAACTGGATAAAGGGATGCACTTGGAAATCCTTGGAGAATAGGCAGGTGATGTGCTACATGTGTTTATTTATCTAAAACAATTTGCCAATTTACAACCGTATCAACTCAGTTTGCCTGTCGTAGGGCATTTTCTAGGACTATTTGATTTGGTCTGCACCTAATTTTCTCTTCCCAACAACTTGTTCTCCATGCAGAATACTTTTGCTTCTTTTGTTCTGATCCAAAAGTTGCCCATACCTCCTAGTAAATTAAAGATAATGCTCTAAAATACATGCTTAAAATTCTAGTCTGCCTCACACTAACTTCATTGGTATGAAACTCAGACCACCTCTTATTAAACACTGTTAAATATTCTCTTCATTTTCAAGATAAATATGAACAGAAACGCAACTAAACATGTACTGTATTAAAATCATTGATTCACAATATTTAAATTTTCAGCTAGCCTCCAATTAGCAGGCTTTCCAATATTTGAACAGAAGACCATTTTAATGTAATTACAAACACATTTTAGGCATCTAAATTTTTTGCATAATTAGTTCCCTATTAAACTATTTATGTAGCCCTTTTTCCATCAGAAACAGAGAAAGCAGAACAATTTTATTCCTTACTGTTACAATAATTAACTATGCAAGTAGAACAGCATATTAATAGAGTATAATTTGTTTACATTTAAAAGAAAATTGTGTTAGATTAGCATAGCAAAAGACTATTTCCATATCTAGGCAGTAATATGCAGGCCTAATAGCAATTTACAGTGTAGTTAAAGAATATTATTAATAAAGTAATACAGTGTGATTCTGTTTGCTCCACCATATTTCACAATGTCCTTAATTACAGCTAATTCCATCGAGACTAATTTGGGTGTTATTAAGCAGTAGACACAGGAATCTTAAATACAACCTTTGCTAATAATGAATTTAAAAGTTGCCATAGAATTTGTTCTTATAAAACATAGGTACAAGATAAGTACTTGTATTTTCTCCCTGAGGTAAAAATCTATAAACAGGCACATAATGTAACTGATATAGAAAATCAAGCTTTTCTAGATCCAATGTATTGTTATTCAAATGATGAAAGGTTTATTATAAATAAATATAGTTGGGTGAGATGAGTTAGAATGGCAATTTAGTGACACTCTGAATTGGTAATCTACAATTCTCTTAGGTGAGGCTTTCCACTTATTAATGGCTTGATTTTTTCCAACTGAATGAATGATGAAAGTGGCTAATGTACATGATATGTTAGCATTTCCCCTTAAGGGAATTAATAATACCTCCTACTTATTAAATACATTTCACAAGGGCTGTTTACCTACTTCCATCATTTCTCCAGCTGAAAAAAAATGTGAAAAATTTCACCCTATAGAATTCCAGATTACCCATCCAAATTGTCACCTAATTGCCACCCTCGCTCTTATTTCACCTAAACAATATATGGGCCTGGGATTTAGCTCAGTTGGTAGAGCTCTGCATTGCAGTCTCTGAGGTCCCTAATTCAATTCCCACCACTGCAAAAATAGGAGAAGGGCCTGGCAATTCACTCCCAAGGCAATCCCAAAACAGTCAGCCAATGAAAACCCTATGAGGGTCGCTATGAGTCGGATACCGACTCGATAGCACCTAATAACAACAACAACAAACAATATATATTTCACATTGTATAGCTAATAATACATTGGATCCAGAAAAAATGGGTGCTATGAATGCATTAGGCTGGGGTTTAGCTCAGCTGATAGAGTGCTGCTCCACACTCTCTGAGGACCAGGGATTGAACCTTAGCTCTGCAAAAAGGGGAGAAGGATGTGGCAATCCACTATTAAAGCAATCCCAAAACAATCAGCCATTGAAAACCATTTGAGGGTTGCTATGAGTTGGACCTGACTCCATAACACCTAACAACGACAACAATGTGGATGCATTATCATCAGTCCTCAGGGCAACCCTGGGGAGTAGGTAATATATTATCTGTTTTCTAGATGAGGAAACTAATTCTCATAGGGGGTTTATTGGATTCCCTAGAAGCCAGGGGTGGAAAACCAAAACCAAAACCAAAACAAAAACAAAACTCTGGGAAAGATTCTCTGAAGATTCTAATCAACACCTAGCATAGCTTCAAAGCTCCGACTTTATAGATTATCATCTGTTTCCTCACTTAGGATATAAACATTTAATCCTTTCAAAAATAGCCTGAAAAAATCCACTAGGTTTGGGGATCTTCAGCGTCTTCTCCTAGCTTTGAATGGTATATAGATGTGGAACTAGATAATGACTAGCCTTTCTATTTTCTGTAACAACTTTGTAAAAATCAGTACAAAAGCAAAACACATGATAAGGTTTAGATTTCTCCATTAATATACCTATTATTATTGTCATTTCTTTTGAGGAAAAGGTGGGATGCTAAATGTGGGTGCCAAATGTGCTGGCTAGAACTCCATGTGATATCACTTCCAGTCCTCCTTCTCACTTCTAGCTGATTCAAGATGCAGAATTGACCATTGATAATCTTTGAAAAGTAGAGTCCTGACACTGATAATATTTGAAAATTCTTTGTTGTTTAAAATATACAATATATCAATGCTCCATTTTCAAGTTGCTAGTGAACATGGTAGCCTGCAGCCATACCAATGTGGTGGCCAATCCTGTCAGATCTCAGAAGCTAAGCAGGGTCAAGCCTGGTGAGTACTTGGATGGGAGACCTTCTGGGAACAACAGGTGCCGTAGGCTTGGGGGAAGGACCCAGCAACCCACTCCCCCAAAACAATCAGCCTTTGAAAATCCTATGAATAGCAGATAAGCACTGACAATAGTGTTTTGCCTACTGTCGTAGGGTCACTATGAGTTGGACATTAACTCGATGGCACCTAACAACAACAAGTGAACATGGTGAAGATTCAACTTTCTGCTCAGACTTTTCATTCTGCTCAATCCCCTGACAGTCTGTTGTTGTTGTTGTTAGGTGCTCTCGAGTCGTGTCCGACTCATAGCGACCCTTATAGGGTTTTCAATGGCTGATTGTTTCGGGATTGCCTTGGGAGTGGGTTGCCACGTCCTTCTCCCATTTTTGCAGTGCTGGGAATTGAACTCGGGACCTCAAAGACTGCAGAGTGGCACTTTACCAACTGAGCTAAATCCCAGCCCAACAGTCTGTACATTCTTTAAATTAGGAAGTGCTGTCCTCTTGTGCGTCCCTTACAGTGTTATAAAGGTTGGTTTTCCCTTCTTTGTTGCTAGGTGCCATCACGTCAGTGTCTAACTCATAGCAATTCTGTGTACAACAGACATAACACTATTGTCAGTGCTTCTCTGCAATTCATAGGGCTTTCAATAGCTGGTTGTTTTTTAGGGAGTGGGTTGCTATGTCCTTCTACCAAGCATATAGCACCTGGTGTTCCCAGACGGTCTCCCATCCAGGGACCAACCAGGTCTGACCCTGCTTAGCTTCCGAGATCCGACAGGATCAGATACCACAGTGGTACAGCTACAGGCTTCTTTTCTTTAGTGGACACTATTAATTAAACCACAAGGGATCCCTATAAGTTGTTGTTGTTGTTAGGTGCCGTCGAGTCGGTATCCGACTCATAGCGACCCTCATAGGGTTTTCAATGGCTGAGTGCTTCGGGATTGCCTTGGGAGTGGATTGCCAGGCCCTTCTCCCATTTTTGCGGTGCTGGGAATTGAACTCAGGGCCTCAGAGACTGCAGTGCAGCGCTCTACCCACTGAGCTAAATCCCAGCCCCTCCCTATAAGTAGGACACTATTAATTAAATGATAAGGGATCTATAAGTAGGTTACATAGTGAGAAGAAACTGCTGTGGAATGAGGCCACAAGCCCTGGGGACAAAAGACCTAGCTCCTGAATCTGCCATGAGAATGTGGGAAAGTCACAAAGTCTTAGAGCAATGATGCCCAATAAAACCGCTATGATGGAAATTCTCCATACCTGTGCTATCCCATATGGCAGTCACCAAACCTGTGTGGCTACTGAGTACATGAAATGTGGCTACTGTGGTCAAGAGACACAATTTAAAGTGTTATTTAATTTAAATTAGCTGGCTAATTATTTTATTTTCTTATTTATCTTATCTGGTATATTGGGGGCCTTGAGCTCTCTGTTCTGCCTCAGCCTCCTGAGTGCTGGGATTATAAGCATGTGCTCCATTTTAATTAATTTAAATTAAAACTTAAACAGCCACATGTGGTTAATAGCTAACGTACTAGAGGGTATAGTCTTGGAGCACCAATCAGCATACTTATAAATTAGTGACAAAAAATTATATTTCTAAATACTTTGAAGAATAGCTGTGGACTAAAATAAAATCAGATAGATAGTATATGTAATATGATTTATAAACTCTAAAGCATCTCTCAAATATGTTATTAATAAAATAACAATAAGAATGATGATGACATCATTAATAGTCATTGTATGCACATAATGCACCAAGTACAAAATCCCATTACCAAGATTGGAGTTTAAAATTTTCTTCTATGCTTGATTTTTCTACAGTTGCATTGATCTATAATTTTACACTTCCTAGGGCAGATGGTAGTCATTGCAAACTTAACTATGTATACTATGTGTACTATGGAGGGACCAATGTAAATAGAAAGGTAGGAAATTCAGGGAATTAGATTCTAATTATAACTCTGCTATTGGCTAATTATAATTCTGGCTTCCCTTAAAGCTCTAGGACCCAATTTTATAGAACCTTTGACCAAGGATAATCTCTTAATCATTTATAAGCTAATGATATGTTATCAAGAAAAAGGAACCCAGATATCCTTTTGCTTTTCTAGATGAGAGCATTGAAGCCAAGAGATGGTAAGTAACTTGCCCAAGGTGGCTCCCCTAGGTGGTAGATGAACTAAGCCTAGGATAGCGGTATCTGTCCCTTTGCAAGCATACTCCAGGCAGTCACTATATGATAAGTCAAGAGAGGTAGAGAAAGTCACTGTTTAATGCTATTGAAGATAGATAGTAAATTGATGCGCACACAGTCCCACAGGACTTAATCACAATTCTATAAGAGCTATATAAACTCTACTGTAATTAGCTTAGCACCATGAGGTAGATTTGTTCATGGAGCACATACTCCATTAACTAGCTGTGCAACTCTGCTTCCACATTTTTAAATGAATGGGGTTGGATGAGTCAATCTCTATGGTCCCATCCAGCTTTGAATGTCTGTAGTTCTAAGACTCAGACACTGGATTTTTAAAATTTGTAAATGAATTCCTAGATTATTTATGGTAGTAGTTCCTACAAATATTTGAAGAGCAAAGATCCACACATGTGGAA
This sequence comes from Pedetes capensis, assembly GCA_007922755.1. Classification (NCBI taxonomy): domain Eukaryota; kingdom Metazoa; phylum Chordata; class Mammalia; order Rodentia; family Pedetidae; genus Pedetes; species Pedetes capensis. Next base: position 39,559 of record VMDO01012298.1, on the reverse strand, counting down.
ATCACATTTGTCTACAGACACTATTTGATGTATATGCGGATCTGCAGGCTCTTTGTGGTAACTCTATAGTTCTGGAAGGAGCTGGAATCCCCAGCTTAGCATTGTTGGTCTAAGGAGACCTTTTCTCTGGACATTAAGATGAGATCCACCAATGTTTCATTTATTTATTTAATTGGATTGTCTGGCATGTTTTTTCCCCCATCATTTTGTATCTTTAAACAAATTTGAATAGATACTATATGTACAATACAATAATCAGAGTTAGAAAAGAGCACACAGTGAAAAGATACTGTTTCCAGTAGCTACTATTAACAATAGCATAGCTAGCCATAGAATTTTCCTAGGACTGAGAAATTTTCTAGGGATACGGAAATATCAGTGCTAAAACTGGGAAAATCCCAGGCCAACTAGAACAAAATGGTCCCCCTACCAGTTTTCTTGATGAAGCCGATTCTTGATACCTCAGCACCAATCCTAGCCATTGCCACTGACGTGGAGTTCTGAGGGCACCAGGTAATGCATTTTTCACATGTTTTTCTAAATGATATTATAAGTAAATAATAAAACTTACCTCTCTGAAGATGAATCTCTAACGGCCTGTGAATATTTCCTATTTTATAGGTTTTACAGGAAAAAGGATAAGAGTTGAAAACCACACCAACTTATTCAAGGGAAGTAGAATCAATGTGGTAACCTCCATTTTGCAACTAGTAAGGAAGATTTTATTCACAAGATAAGCAAATTATTGCTTGATGAAATCATCCTTCTGAAGAAAAGTCATTTGAGTCATTTAAAAGACATTTGTCAAAAGACAAATGAATAGAGGGTACACTGGCCTTCTGCTTCTAGTCACTGTGAAGAATGGAGTGAAGATTTTGAGTTGATAGGGAAGAAACCAAGGTGACCTAATAGTCCATTCCTCTGTTCAGTCTTCCTTCCTTCCTTCCTTCCTTCCTTCCTTCCTTCGTTCCTTCGTTCCTCTTTCCTTCCTTCCTTTTTCTTTCTTTCTTTCTTTTTTCTTTTCCAGTACCAGAGGATTGAACCCAGGGCCTTGTGTATACTTGGCAAGTACTCTACCAGTGAGCTGCACCCAGAGCTCCCCACCCCACTTTTAATGTTAAACTTGAGACACGGTCTTGCTGAGTTACATAGGCCGCCTCTCGCATTGAACTTGCATCTTCTTGCCTCAGCCTCCCTAGTTTCTGGGGATTACAGACATGTGCCACTGGTCTAGGCTCTCTCTTCAATTTCTATAATTTTATTTTGAGGAATAATGGCAATGTTTTTCTAGTTCCAAAGGGTGATCAGCTCATTCTAAAATGTGAATAATGCACACTCATTAAGATTTTCCCCTACAATGATTTATTCTGTCTACTTCTTTTGGAATTCATATTTTGTGAATGTACAAGCTGTTTTGGAACATAATGCCTTGCAAAATCTTCCTCCTTTTTATTGAAACTACATAAAATTTTATTTTTCCTTTGTAACATCTTATTCAAATCAGCATATATTTAGGAGGTAGCCATTATATTTAAGGCACTATGCAGAGTGCTATAGGAAATACCCAAAATAAGTAAGAGGTTCTCTGCCCTCAAGGAGCTTAAATTTAGATGCAATAAGTTTCCAAACGGCTGTAAGAACAGGCAAAATAATTGCCATAAAGGCAGTTTAAGAAGGAAGGGATATGACAACTGATGAATAGGTACAATTCTAATTATGAAGATAATGTTTGAAATGAAATTTAATAAAGAATAGAATTTTAATGGGGACTGGGGTTTAGCTCAGTTGGTAGAGTGCTTCTCTGCACATTCTGAAGCCCTGAGTTCGAGTCCTCGCACCACAAAAAAGGGAGAAGGACCTAGTAGCTCGCTCCTGAAACAATCCTAAAATAATCAGCCATTGAAAACCCTGTGAATAGCGGAGAAGCACTGACATAGTGCCAGGCATGGCACAGTGTTGGGGAGTGTTTCTGTTGTACATAGGGTCGCTATGAGTTGGACCTAACTCAATGACACCTAACAACAAAGGGGCTGGGGTTTAGCTTAGTTGGGAGAGTGCTGCTTTGTGGGTCTGAGGCCCTGAGTTCGATCCCCAGTACTGCAAAAATGTGAGAAAGACGTGGCAATCTATTCCCAAAGCAATTAATCTGTTCTCAAAGCAATCCCCTAAACAATCAGCCATTGAAAACCCTATGAGGATTGCTAAGAGTTGGACCCGACTCCACAGCACCTAACAACAAAAAATTTTCAATGCTCTTATGCATTAAAGGTTTAGGTTTATGATACTAGGTGGTAAGTATTGTTGGGCAAGAGCAACTAGTATAAAGGGAGGCTCAAAAATAAAGTAAGACTGTACCAGTGTGGTGTCTGTGTGTTGTACCAGTGTACCAGTGTGGTGTCTGATCCCATCTGATCTCGAAAGCTAAGCAGGGTCGGGCCTGGTTTGTACTTGGATGGGAGACCACCTGGGAACACCAGGTGCTGTAGGCTTGGGAGAAGGACCTAGCAACCTACTCCGCAAAACAATCAGCCATTGAAAATCCTATGAATAGCAGAGAGGCACTGACAATACTGTTTTGCCTGTTGTATGGAGGATAGCTATGAGTCAGATACCTACTCCACAGCACCTAACTGGATATTGTGAGGCATGCATGTAATCCCAGAGATTCAGGAGGCAGAGGCAGGAGGATTGTGAGTTTGAGGCTAGAGGCAGCCTGTGTAACTTAGCGAGAACCTATCTCAACAGAAAAAAATTTAAAAAGGGGGGAGGTTGGAGGCATAGCTCAGTGGTTGAGTGGTTGCAAAGTATGTGCAAGGCCCTGGGTTCAGTCCCTTCTACCACCACCACCAAAAAAAAAAAAAAAAAAAAAAATGTTGGAGCTATTTTGTACAAACACCAAAAACCAATAACGAAGAGTTAGTAATTTAATTCCTGAGTTAACGGGGAGTAACTGCAGATTTCAGAGCAGAGGCAGTACACTCTCACACCTGCATTGCAAGGTTATCTTGGCATTGGTTTCCAGCATGAATTCAAATGAAAATAGAAAAGAGATGAGAGAATAGGAGACAAGATGCAGAGTGATGAGAACCTCAGGAAAAGTAGTAAGAACAAAAGGGAGGGGACCACCAATAGGCAGGTGGTTAAACATCCTCATGACTTGGAGGGCATGTGGAATAAGAAGCCAAAGGCAACTATAAGGATAAACCTGGATATGAGGAAGAAAGTTGGTGCTGGAAAGCAGGGGTAGCTGGAGGAGAAGATAAAGAATTGGGTTGCCCCAAATTTGTTTCTGTTTTATTATTTGATGTTGATATTTTCCTTCATATTTTTCTAATAATGTATTTTCATTTCCAATTTTTAAAATAGAGATTATAGAATAGGTTTATTAAAGATTGTTGTTGTTATGTGCCATCGAGTGGGGTCTGACTCATAGCGACCCATTTTTAATTTTTTAAATGAGAGGAGGACTTGGCAATCCACCCCCAAAGCAATCCTGAAAAATAGTCATTGAAAACCCTATGAGGGTCTCTATAAGTTGTATCCAACTCCACGTTACCTAACAACAATTTTTTTAAAGGTTTTCTTTTCTTTTTAAAAAATTCCTAACAGCTTTTCAGCCCCTTGAAGGTACGGTTTCCTTGTGATTCCTTCTCTTAGTACTCATTGCTTTAGTGACTCAGGAATACAAGCTGAGCAGAATCAAGATATGCATGCTACTCAATTGTACTAATTAATAGGTTCATTCAGTCTTCTACTCTGAGAAAAATATCAAATCACCTTTCAGAATGTCACTAGGGTAGTCTGGGGAAGGACAGCACTCACAAATTTTAATATTACAAAAGTGGGCTTTATGCTCTCAGCTTCATTTCAACAGAAAGAAAAGTTATCTCTAAAGGTGGTTTGGGCTGGGTTAGCATCAGTTTCTTTGCTACTGGGCTATGAACTACAGATGCTATATATCTAGCCAAATCCAACCCTCTGGTTCAAGACATTGTGGAAGCTTTCAACAGTCTTGAGAACAAGGGCTGGGGCTCTAGCTCAATGATAGAGCCATAGCCTAGCATGTGCCAGGTGCTGGATTTGATCCCTAGCACTAAAAAAAAAAAAAAAAAAAAAAAAAAAAAAAAAAAAAAAAAAAAAAAAAAAAAAAAAAAAAAAAGAAAGAAAGAAAAGAAAAGAAAAAGAAAATCTTGAGAACACAAAGAATTTTATTTCCCTTCCTCTTTCAGACTGAAAATATTCCCTTAGTTTGATAGCATAAGTACTGCCCCAAATAAAAGGGATTGGCCATTCTCCTGACTGCTGTGATTAAGCTAAAATCTTATCAGTCACTGGTGGCAGGAGACCCACCAATTCCCAACCTAACTTAATTAAATTAGAAGGTGTTTGTCATTCTTTCCCTGGCTAGCAGGAAATTAAGTTTCACTGAAGCATTTGGATCACACCCTTAGTATCTAAGAATGATCTCCTTGTAATATAGGTTTCCAGTATTCAGTTGCTTTGGGGCATTACTTTCTGATTTCTTTTTTTGTGAAGTGAACATGTTTAAGACAACCTTAATATTTTACACAGCTGTTCCAGTCTCTGCATCAGCATCCTTGTGAGTCACGTGGTAACCCCGGCCAAGTCTCCCGAATGTCAGAGAAGAATCTGGAAAAAGTTGTATGAATGTTTTCTCAGAAGCAATCAGTTTTATTTCTTCAAGTGGGTGTTGTTTAAACTGTAAAACAGTATCCAGCTCTGCCAGGCGTTAAGAAGCAGTGGCATCTAATCTTGAATACAAGCATAAGACGGATTGTCCTGCAAAGCGACTGCTTTCTACAAACGTGTTTTTCTCCTTCATTTTTTTCTTTCCTTTCACCAATTACTTGCCAGCTGTTACTCAGGCCTGGCATAGTTCTTGTCTGTTTTTCCTTTTCTGCTGTTGAGTCTCTAGGACTCACATCTTCCGGTGGCACGTTCCTGAAACAAGTCAGACACTCTTTTGGTATGTTCTCTGGAATTTCAACACAGGAAGGACAGTAGGCTACGATTTCCACCTGGTACAAAATTAGAATGCTTCGTTCTAAAGCTCTGCTGTTTCTAGTTGGTCAGAGACACAATTTTGGAATTAGAACAGGCTAAAAAATAAATCAGATGCATTGAAGAGCTAGCAAATCATTTGACTGCCTCTTTTCAATTTTTTATTCTCCACCTCACACCTGAACACCACATGGTTTCCATGGCCATTTAATAAAATTCATAAAATTGTTCCCCTACCCCAAATGACCCAAACTACCTGAAGAGAAAAATCAGTAGCCCTCTTCACTTTCATCCATTTAAACCCTCTTCTGTTGATTTTAAAGAAAGAAGCTGCGTGAATACATGATTTTCATTTTAGAATTAAAATGGAGAATATGATGACATCATTTCTGCTGTATCAATGCATATATATGAAGGTTTTCAGGTTATGGATTATTCAAATTTGATGATTGTGATCCATTCCAAAATATTAGTACTGACAAATTTCTTTCTTTATTTCCCATATTCCTGAGCTCCTGAAATAGAAGCAATCCTCATAACGGAGAACCCATAAGAGCATGAGAAGTTTTTAGGCATTTGGAACCCTACCACCTGGAGGGTAGCTTGGAAGTCTGTACTTTCATTTTGACTATTTTTTTTACACTTTGCACTTTTCGGTGCAATCCAAAGTTGCCTAGTCAAATGTAATCATTGTGCTTACAAATAAATTCAAACAGCTTGCTACTGTTTGTCCCAATTTTCATTTGGACCCTTAGAATCTTGCTTTCTTTTTGTAAAAGACACATTTTGCATTCATGAAGCATTGCGTGTTGCTCATTTAACCCTGTTCCCACAACCCACTCCAAATGCATTTCTGAGTGACCCCGCATGTCAGCACTATAGCATTGTACAGTAAATAGAGTGTTTTGCTTCATAAATCAAGCATAGAACTTATAGCCAACTTCAGCATAAAAAAGTCACTGAAATAATATGGCCCAGCTGCAGGAGAGAGACCTTGTATTCATAAAGCTAGCTTTAAATTACTGACATTTAAATCCAGATTTGACAAAGCTAGGACCATTTTGGAGGATTCTGAGTAATCCTCATGAAATTCCATATTTTTCTTTTGTTGTTTTGAAGGAGATTCATTTTAAAAGGAAGAGGGTTAGAGTTTGTCTTCATGACAGTTCTTTGATGGTATCAGCAAGGTGCATTTGGGTGGCCAGTTCACCCAATTATGCAAGTCACTGTGGAAATCATGTATTTTTCTTTTCTTTGGGAATCTGTTCTTTGAGGGCATAGCTCTCTTATTTTATGGTGACAATCAGCACTAAAAGGCAGAAGTGATTTGGAAAAATCAAGTTTGGATTTCTCCTCCCTGTAAATCAAATTGAACACCAATGTTTCATTGAGTATGTCCAAAGATAGAAACTAATTTTATTTCAAGTAGCAATTTGTATATCTTTTTTTTTTGGAAAAAAGAAAGAAAGAAAGAAAGAAAGAAAGAAAGAGAGAGAGAGAGAGAAAGAAAGAAGAGAGTCTAAAAACCTGACAATTGGCCAGACATACAGCTTTCACTGACCTCTGCTCCTCTTCTTTTGTAGGTAGCAGTTTTAGCATTCAAAATTTAAACGTACAGCAGAAGAACACACATGTACTGTGCCCCCTCCAAAAACCCCAAATCACCTACAGTGGGAATCCCTTCATTGGAGACTTGTCAACATACCAGCCTGTTCCACCCATAATCTCTCTAGCCAATGCAATCTGCAGAAATAAATTAAAATTATTATATTTTCCCATTAAATTTCATTCTTCTCACCTCACAAAAAATTCGTTTCGTAAAGCACAAAACTAAATGCTTATAACAAATGTAATTACAATAGTATAAGAGTTAATGAGAGATGGGAAAAGCTAATGTCTGTATTTTATCTTTTATGCAAGTGGATTGAAAATTATTACTTTGTTAGAAGCATTTATCTGGCAAGCACAAAATGAGTTAGACTAGATTTAAAAAAAAAATTAATGTCCCTACTTAAAGGTAATTTCCTTGTTCACCCAAGATACAAGAGTTGAACAGACATAAATTGCCTTCTGGAATTCAACTACTGCTTTGGTAAGCAGCAATATCTTCAAATTAACCTCAGTTAACACGAATGGGCTAAAAAAAATTATTCCAAAATTTATGTTAAAAAATTGTCAGATTTGTTGAAATGAATAATGTGTTTGGATTTTTGGAAGACCTTTACAAATTTTGAACCTCCTGCAGTTCCATTTGGTGTAAAGAATTATACTATAAACAAGGGGCTCCATCTGTACTTTTGAAATAACTACTCAGTTTTCCATTTCAGTGCTCAAATTGACACGACAAACCAAAAACCAGAAGTTAGTGTTCAAAGAAGTTCAAGAGTAAACATTTAGTCAATTTGTCTGCTTGGATTGAAAGATATTTCAGTGTATAGAAGTCTACAATCCTGAATGTAGGTTCTAGATGGGTAATAAACACCCAAGAGGGCTTTCTAACCACCTTAGGTCAAATACAGAATATGAAACTACTCACTATTCCAGGTGTTCTGTACATATTTTGCTACACTTATGAATGGGGGATATTTACATCAAAATTTTATTTACTAACTTTAGTTTTGTTTTCTGTCCTTTTCTTTCAGGATCTGGTTATGATCAGGACTCCATAGTTGGCAAAGAGGATGAGAAATCATATTTCTCGGGAGAGGACTAAGGTGGTAAGGACTGCTGGAAATCTCTTTGACAGGACTCAGCAAAGCAAGTTGCAGAATGCAGTTTGAGTCTTATTATTTTTCAGTTCAGCTCAACAGGAAATTACAGATCATGAACACATAAGGTCTTACAATACGTGCTCTGTGATCTGTTAGTAGCAAAAGCTGTCATTTTAAAAGTAAAATGTAGGTAGATATGAATGGGAAAGGTGGAGAGCAATAAATTCAGACTCTTCCAGAGCATTTGGTATATGTCATTCTCTCCATTTCAAAATCTGCTTTCCCAGTGCTTTCTATTTGGGGCCTGGAGGTGGCCTGGTGGTCTGTTCCCAATCTCCTTCATGATGCCCAAGGGGAAGGTATTGGCCCCAAAGTCACCTTCTCACTGTGGCTGCATGAAGCGTTGCAATCCCCATGCAAGACCACTCTCAGGCTGTTTGCCTTTTCACCAAGGTGCTTTCTTGTTCTTTCCCATTCTTTCCATGCTCTCTCCCTTTTGTCCTAACATACAGGTTCCATTCTCAGTGCAGCCACGCTTGCAGGGCCGCACAGTGGGGCTCAGCTCTGTTGTGACTTCCTGTAGTACATGCGGTCTTTGCTATTAACTTGGAATACATCATGCACAGCCTGGCATTATTAGCTATCCTGAAAGCTATATATTTTTCACTCCAAAGAGAACTTGTGTTCTCTGAGAAATTTTCATTCCTTTTTGTCCCTTCTGGCCTGCGTCCATAGTAGGCTCTCAATGACATTTGGATGGCTTAGTGATGGTATGCTGTATAGAGATCTGGGAAATTGTATGAGTTGACATGGTGCACTCTATGGCTGTTGATCCATGGAGACTTGTGCTGGATCAAACTGATCAGACTTAGATAAGACCGTTTCAGCTACTAACCAGTGCAGCATTATTTTTTCAGACAAAAAGACAGGTAAAGTTAAACCTCTCTAAACTATGGAATGCAATGAAAAGAAACTTAAATTCTGATAAAGTTTATTTATTACAGAAATACCATTAAGTTTCTCAGGTCATCCCTCCCCCGGGAATATTGTATATGTACTACAGTATATGTTTTTCTTTTTTTCTGATTGTCTTCAGACAGCCATCATTTTAATAATCCCTTTAATGGTTGTATTATTTCCATTCATAGCCCTAAAAGACATAGCAAAGGAAACTCAGGATGAGGGTAATGGAATTGAGTCCATACTTTTGGAATTTCTTTCTCTATGACAATCCTGTAACGTGGATGGAACTGTATTTGTTGTGTGCATGAGAAACCAGAAATTCAGGGAAGTGAAATTCATTGTCCAAGGTCACACAGAGACAGTTCAAGCCGCCTTGTTTCTTGTTTTTATTTTCTTGTCTCTTGATCTGTACCATGATTGTTGCAATAAGAAAACATCAGCTCTTCTGACAATTGTGTCAACATTTTAAAAAACTCTTCCTTTATTTCCAACCAGATCATTACGAGTACTTTCTTTCATTTGTGGTACTGTACCATTTCTACAGACTTGGGAGGATGGAGTGACTCTTCTTCAAGGAAATCTGATTTGATTTGTCATATAAGATGAATCCTTAAGGTGGAAGTCCCAGCAGACTTCTCTAGTTATGTATTTCCTCTTGCCTGGATTTCCTGCTCATTTTGAACAAGGTAATAGCTTCTCTAGTCCTATTCAAGGGACGCTTAAATTTGAAGGCATGCAATGTCAAAACCAGTATCATGGTAGTTACTTTTGCATCTCTGTGACCAAAACACCTGAGAGAACAACCTAAAAGGAGCAAAGATTTATTTTGGCTCATGGTTTCAGAGGGTTCAGTTCATTGTCAGTTGGCCCCACACAATTGAGCAGAACATCATGATGGGGGGAGCAGAGGCTGTTCTTCACTTCTTGGCAGACAAGAAACAGAAAGAAAGGAGGAATTCTGGCTCTTGGCAGGGTCTCTCCTTTTCCTCCTTTTATTCACTTCAGGTCCCCAGCCCATATGCAAGGTAGATCTTCCTCTCTCAGTTAGTTCTTTCTGGAAACGCCCCTCAAAGACACATCCAGAAGTGGGTCTCACTAATCTCCTCGGTACTTCTAAATCCAATGAAATCAGCAATGAAGATTAACTATCACAAGTTGATCGCTGATGAAGAACCTAGCTGTGAAACTTCAGCTGGACCAGAGATACAATTTGACTCTATTTTATGTTGGACCTATCATTGTTTGTCCATGAGACCTCTGTGGATAGCTATTTTCCTCCAGATTGCCTGGTGGACACCTCTTGGTTTCTGGTTGTTTTGATAGTGTTTTAGGTTCACAGGCCCTAGAGTTGATTCACGTCTCCATTTTCCTTTCTTCCTCCCTTTTCTGATGCTTATAAAGCCACCTTTGTTAGAGTTTTATGTGGCAGTTCATTTGCCAGCTCTGTCAATGGGCTATCCACTCTGTTAGAATTGCTGTGGTACTCTCCTAAAATGGCTACACAATTCTTCCTCTGCTTCTGTGCCACTCTGGTCTTAATAAGTCCTAGTCCCACACCCCAGAATCTGGATTGGCCTTCTTACATGCTTTAGCCAATAGAATGAGGAAAAAAATGATATAGTGCTTATTCTGACCCCAGCCTTTAAGCAGGCAAGAAGCTTCAATTTTTTCCCTTTGAAGCCAGCTATCTATAAAAAGTCCAACTATCTTGGGAACATCATTTTATAAGAGCCCTGGCAGGCCACTAGAAGAGAACTTGTGGGGAGAAAGAGATGCTCGGCCAGTCCCCAGCTACTTCAGCCATCACAGCTGAGGCAGCAGATGGGTGAGTGAAGGAGCCATCTTGGATGCTCCAGTCCCAGCAAACACCATGTGGAGCACAAGGACCACTCAGCTTAGCCTCATCTAGATGACACAATTGGAGAAATATTTTTTTCTTGTTGATTTAACCCACTGACTTGTGGAGTGTTTTGTTATATAGTGATAGATAATTGAAGCAGTTGCTTAAAGCTTACAACCCTACTCTACTGTGATATGCTACAGCTGTGTGACTCAGTGTGACATTAGCTAAATGTGATTATTTAAATTTAATTAAAACTAAATAAATGTAAAGATGCAGTGTCTCAGTATCACTAACCATATATGAAATGCTCAAGAGCCACGTTTTTGGGCAGAACGTATAGATCATTTCCATCATTACAGAGAGTTCTGTTGTTGGATCTGAGTTATCCTCACATTTTCTGGAGGCTTATGCTACTTATGTGTCAAGAAATGACAATCCTTGCAAACTTGCCCAGTGGCACAGAAGGCTTTTGCAGAGGTGTATAGAGAGAGCTTCTGGGCACAGGTATAAAGGACCCAGGCTACATTGTCAAATGTCGGGCCGATATGGTTACTCTTATTCTGTAGGCTGTGGGGAGCCACTGAATATTTTTTTTTTAGAAGATGAAGTAAATCATCATATAAGTTCTTTGGGAAAGTGAATTTAGCTGGGTTCTACAGAGAAGGGACTTCTATCAATCTTGTTAGTCAATTGTTCCTTTAAGAATCATTTATTTTCAACTGTTGTCTATTTCTTCAACTATAATTTTAACTTACCTACCTGGAGTTAGGGCAAAGTAGAGGTATCCATTTGTTGTCTACTAATGGAGTAATTTAGCCTTGATTATGGTAATTTATTAAGATTTAGCAGACAACTCTACAAAAATCTTATTGTTGCTAGGTGCCATCAAGTTGGGTCCGACTCATACTGACTCTGTGTACAGCAGATTGAAACACTCCCCTATTCTGTGCCAGGCACATGATCTTATTTATGTTTAAGGCCATTGTTTTAGCCACTGTGTCAATCCATCCAGTGAAGGGTTTTCCTTTTTTTTTGATTGACCTGCCACTCTCTCAAACATGATATCTTTCTCCAGGGATTGATCCCTCTTGACTACAAGTCCAAAATATGTAAGATGTAGTCTAGCCATCCTTGCTCCCAAGGAGCATGCTGGTTGCACTTCTTCTAGGACAGATCTGTTGATTCTTTTGGCAGTCCATCGTATATCCAATATTTGTCTCCAGCACCATATTCAAAAGCATCAATTCTTCTCCTGTCTCCCTTGTTCAGTGTCCCGCTTTTCACAAACATATGATGTGACTGAAAGTCTTATTGGCTTTTAAAAATATAACAGTGTTCTAAAATATCACTACTAAAGGTACATTGGGGCTGGGATTTAGCTCAGTTGGTAGAGCGCTGCGCTGCAGTCTCTGAGGTCCCAAGTTCAATTCCCAGCACCACAAAAATGAGAGAAGGACCTGGCAATCTACTCCCAAGGCAATCCTGAAACAATCTGCCATTGAAAACCCTATGAGGGCTGCTATGAGTCGGATACGGACTCGACCGCACCTAACAACAACAAAGGTACATTAGTTGATGCTTCCTAGTCATGCCAATAATAATAAAATTCTACACATTTTTGTAAACTCTTCAAACTTGGGCTACTGAACAAAATAGTTCTTTGAGTCAAGATATTACCACAATACAAAACATACTGCAGTTATGTTATTCTTCCTGTTATGAGCTGATTCTCTGGTCCTCAAATTTAAAAAGAGGAAAAAAAGCAAGCTCAATGTGAAAAACTTTTTCATTTTTTTGACAGTGCTGGAGGTTGAACCAAGATTCATGTTAGGCAAGTGCCCTGCCACTGAGCTATACCTCCAGTCCCTTTTTTATTTTTTATTTTTAGATATGATCTTACCAAATTGGACAGGCTGCATATGGCATTGAGGTTGTGATCCTCCTGCCTGAGCCTCATGATTGACTGGGATTATAGGGATATGTGGTGGTGCCTGGTGTAAAGACCCATTTTGTCCTAAAATTTGCACCATTGTGTTTAGTTTTGGGGTGGTTAAAAAAATAGGAAGTCTCTGTTTTGAAAAATATTATTCTATCTTTAGCAACCTGACCCTGATTTTAAAGTGCTGGAGACTAGATAGGGGAGAGAGAGAGAGAGAGAGAGAGAGAGAGTGTGTGTGTGTGTGTGTGTGTTGAGATCATCATGATTGTAGTTACCATACTTATGCCAAGGATCCACAGTGAATTCTCTCTTACACAGATAAGAACAATTTTTGCTTTCAGAACTCTTGGTAGAATAAACCATATGGGTGCTTCTCTCATGTCATTCTGGTCTTGGGGCTTTTTCTCACCTGCATCTACTCTTAGTGCTTTCATTCCTTCCATCTACCCATCCATCAGCCTATAGGACATACATGAATTACATACCTATTCTGTCCATGGCACTGTTGTGAGGCTGAGATATGACATCATGGCCCAGATGTAAACTTGTTTGAAGAGTCTTGACAGAAGAGGAGAGCTTATTTTGTCCTAATAGGAAACAATAGCTCAAAAATGTAAGATGGCCCCTGGAGGTTCTCCCTTAGTTCAGTGGACTGATGTTAGGTGAACAGGGCAGTGACAAGGGGAGATTCCTGCTTGACTCCTCTTGACTCATTGTACCTTGTCCTTATTTGCACGGTAGCATTCATTTTCTGTTTTGGCCATTTTTCCCCCTTTATCTTGTGCTATCTGCTGCTATTAGAGAAATAGTCATTCTTCACTGCTTCTATCTATCTATCTATCTATCTATCTATCTATCTATCTATCTATCATCTATCTAACACTTATATCTAACATCTATATGTACATTGTATAATGTAAAAAAACTATGTTGCAAGTAGAAGGCACATAGATTTGCATAAGAGAATAAATATACTAGAATATTTCCTTACAGTACTGTATTTCCCAGCTTTGCATTATTACAGAAAAATATCAGATACAGGCTATTTATAAGGTTTATTTTGGATCATAGTTCTGAAGGTTAATGTCCAAGATCAGGTGGCCTCTATTGGTTTGGGAACACTCATCCAAACCAAGTACCTTGTAAATCACAATGATTTCATGTGTTCAGTGGAGATATCAATAAATCTGAGCATTTGAATGTGAAAATAAAATATTGTAAGTTTGATATATAATATTTACTGAGAATTTACTACATGCTATCAACACAGGCATCATCTAATATTCTTAGCAAGGCTACAAGGTAGACATCATTATTATCCATGTGTTTCAAATGTGGACATTGCTATTGGCTAATATACTAAGTTCATTCAACAAAAAGGAGGCTGATCCAGGACTCAACCCTAGCCTGTGTGGCTGTCTGTTAGCCATCTTGTCTCCTTGATCCATTAAAAAAAATAAAACCAAAACAACCCCCCCCCAAACTTCTGGCATCTCCTGCCCTTCACCCATAGAAGGCAATGTTAAGATTCAGATTTATCAGGAAAAAACACAATGATAATGTCTATGCCCAAAAGATTGGCCATCCTTCCAGCACAGCCTATTGTCATTGTAGCTAGATGCTCATATGACAAGTCTTCGGCAGGAGATATGAGACCTTGTTTCTGATGTAAGCTTGACCACCTACAAGCTTGGAGACCCTCTCTGAGCTCCTGGGCCATTTCTTTCTCTTCATGGGTCCATTTTCCAGCTTATTATTTTTGAAAAGATGGGATTTTATACATGCAGCCTCTATATTCTCATAGATTCTCTCTGTCTACTATGACTCCAACTTACTTTGGGAAGGAAGTTTATTTCATGAGATCTGCAACAGTACTTAGTGTTGGATAGTTGGATTGAACTAAATTATCTCAAAACACTTACTATCTTTTATTTTATCCCTTAGTACCTCTCAGAAGCACATCTCCCTTTGAAATGAAGAAAAATTTTAATAATAAACAACTATATTTAATAGGAGGCTGGGATTTAGCTCAGTTGGTATAGTGCTACTGTGCAATCTCTGAGGTCCCAAGTTTGAATCCCAGCACTGCAAAAATGGGAGAAGAATGTGGCAATCCACTCCCAAGACAATCCTGAAGCAATCAGCCATTGAAAACCCTGTAAGAGTCACTATGAGTTGGACACGACTTGATGGCATCTAATAACAACATATTTAATAGACCTCAAACAAGAGTTAGTGAAGAAAATAAGAGAAAAAAGTAAAAAGACAGAGTTGTCAGGAAAGTGTCAGGAAAGAATCTGTGGCTAAATGACCAGGTAGACCTATGAGGCTGGAAAGATGTTGAAATGACTTCACAGCTCAGAGAGATGTATGAGTGGAGAAAGGAGAAGTGTTTCCCTAAATATAGACACATAGGGACAGACCTTCATACTTTTACTTAAAAATGATTATTTATCACATTTTATATGTCAAAGCACTGAGCTATAAAGATAAATAAACCCTGTTTTCTGAGGGCTTACCTCTAGTAGTTGGGGGGAAGATACCTAAATGAATAACATCAATTTAAAAAAGTACACAGATTACCCCAGAGACACCAAAGGAGTGGTCAGTGTTTTGTCGTAGGTCAGGAAAGCCTTTAGCAATGAGTAGATAGAGCTGCTCATGAGGAGGCTACTGTAGGTGGAGGATGAACGCTGGAAGGTGCTGGCATGAACACTCAGCTGTACAACTTGCAGAGTTAGGTTTGGCTGCAGTACAAGGTGCTGTTGAAGTGTGCAGATCCCAAAGGAGGGGGTTGTAGGCAAAGCTACTTGTGAAGTCCCTTATTTCTGATGTAAGCAGTCGTGAGGCAGAGTCCTAGGGTTTCGCTTGTTGATCTGTAGGGCAAAAAGAGTGAATAGAAAAGGAAAAGTTCTGCTCAAATCATAGCTTTTCATTATATCAAAGCCTGTTGCTTATTTTTTCCCTTAATTTCAATAATAACAGATCTTTATGGAATATTTATGGTATGGTAAATGCTGTGCTTAGCTCTTCACTCCAGTGAGGGTTGTGCCTTTTGCAATTTCATGATTGGAAGCCTGGAGAGATTCAAAGAAGGTGTCAAACCCAAGGGCCCGGGCCAGGTATGGGAGTGCATGCCTGTAATCCCAGTGACTCAGGAGGAGGAAGCAGGAGGATGGCAAGTTTGAGGACAGAAGCAGCCTGTGTGATTCAGTGAGACTCTGACTCAAGTTAAAAAAAAAAAAAGTAAAAAATAAACTAGAGGTGGAGCTCAGAGGTATAGGACTTGTAAAGTGTGTGTGAGGCCATGGGTTCAACCCTCTAGGACCTTAAGAAAAAATCCTTCCATGACCTGAAAATCTGCATGGAAAGACAAGATCACAAATAAGAAATAAATAAACAATGATGGGGGAAATATAGTTGGCCATCCATATCCAAGAGCCCCTCATCTATGGGTTCAGTGTACCTCAGATAGAAAATATTTTAAAAATTACAATTGTACTGGACATGTAGAGGCTTTTTCTTGTCCTTATTCCTTAAAGAATATAGTTTAACAACTATTTACATAGCATTTACACTCTTTGAGGTATTATCAGTAATCTAGAGATGTTTTAAAGTATACAGGAGGATGTGTGTAGGTCCTATGCAAATACAACACCCTTTCATATAAAGGACTTGAGCATCCACAAATCTGGGGGTCCTGGAACCAATCTTTTATGGAGACCAAGGGATGACTGTCTAGGATTAATTGCTGCTGCATTCTCAAAGTAACACGATGGGTAGAAGTATTTTCCTTCTGGGAGAAGTCTTTGCAACTTAAAAGAGTGTTCCTCTTTTAAACGCTGCTCAGTGGGGCCTGAAGCAACCTGGAGATTTGCTTAATAAACATACAATAGACAGGGGGATAAAAGGCCTTCTGTTTACTCACCCCTCCTAAATAAGCAAGTGATTACAAACCAATGCCAGAGGGTTCAAGGATGGATGAAGTTTGGAAGCTGTTAGGACATTAATAGTTAACAGTCAAACCTTGAGCCTACTCTGCACCTTTCAAGGCAGCCAGTAAATTGAATGCAGCAGTGAGAAAACACAGCCACTTCTGCTCACCCATGGAAACAGTCAAGCTGCCACATTTTGCACAAGGTGCAAGTAACAGATCAGCCTTTCGGAGGACCCTGCACACGCTGCACATTGCGGCGGTCTCACCTCGGTCACAGAGTCTCTGCCTCACAGCTGGGCTGAAGGAATTAGCTTGCACACCAGAATATTAATGTCAGCATGTTTTATCACATGGTTGGAGATTTGCAACCATTTGAAAAAAACCCACCAACTCTGCTTGTGATTATCTGCGATGTAGAGAAAGGGGCAAAGCTATCGTGGAAAAGGAAGTCTTGTCAAATGTGCCGATGACAATCTCTGTGGAAGAAAATGTAAACTAGAATATTCAGGTTGCTTTTTTATTTGTAAGTTATCATGGCAACGCAGAATGAAAGAACAGCAATAACAACAACAAAACCAAGAGCCCCTAGAAGCTGCTTTAGAAAGAGAAAGAAAGGAATGCTTCCCACTTTGACCCATTCTCCAAACCTAACTTGCTGTGAACTGGGTACCAATCTAGGCATTGAAGCAACATACAATGGCTTTGGATTGTGGGCTCCTAATTTGGTACTTAGCCTGCAGCTAGCTGTAGCCCTGTGGCATCTGATCCCATCAGATCTCAGAAGCTAAGCAGGGTCGGGCCTGGTTAGTACTTGGATGGGAGACCACCTGCGAAGACCAGGTGCTGTAGCCTTGGGAGATGGACCTGGCAACCCAAAAATCAATCCACCATTGAAAACCCTATGAACAGCAGAGAAGCACTGACAATAGTGTTCTGCCTGTTGTACGTGGGGTTGCTATGAGTTGGATAGCGACTGGACGGCACCTAACAACAATAACAATTTGGTACTTGTTACCCATCTTTTGCAGCCTGGGGAGCAGTCTTAAGAGGAAGACTGTGAGAAAGCTGGAGACTATTGGGATGGGAGCAAACTGTGGGTAAGTTAAGACCAGCACTCACCTTGGAGGTGGGATCTTGCTTCAAGTCAAGGTCAAGGCTCAAGGCAACAGAAGCCAATGAGGTATGACAGAGAAAAGTAGACCTTGACATGTGCACAAGGTCTTCTTCTGGCAGCTTAGGATCAGGATCAACAAGAAACCAAGCCTCTGGTGTTTCAGATTTTTACCTTTCTGTTACCAAATCCCAAGGCCGAAGCAATTTCCCCCCCATGTATGGCACATCCTGTCAAAGGCTGTATTAAAACCAACATGAAGTGTGCTCTCTGTCCTCTGGCAGTGATCATTCTTGACAGCAGGATGTTCTCATCATATACTTGGTGATGGAAAAAGTCTGTTCCAACAGAACACATTATAGTGCAACTTCTATGTAATTTTGAAAAAGAAGATCTCAAAATGAAATTCCAGTACGACTTGTCTCATATGAATAATTTTCTTCTCGATATCTTAACCTAGGTAAATCATGTCCTTCTGTGTTTCATAAACTGCAATGTTCCATGCTGATTATGGTCCGAGTTGTAATTGTATCCTCCAGTGCTTACCAAACCTGTCCTTTGCCTCTGTAGAAACTCTGCTCTCTTATTTGTTACCCTTCTTCTCTAACCCACCCATAACTGCACATGTTTGCCTTACCTGGGCTCTCACCTGGCCTGTGAAAACGCCTGCATCAACAAATCTCAACCTTTGTTTCTGGCCATGAGTGACATCTATACAACACAGCAATCATGTGTAGTGCAGTTCACCCTGATGGGCTCCAATTATGGGCTGTGATATTTTAAGGGAATTTTCTCCAATCTCATTATGGCACATGGTTGTGTGGTGCCCTCGTGTTTGAGAATTTTTTCCCTTCTGGTCATACACGATTATACCATGTCAGTGAACATTAGCCAAATGTTCACTGAGTGTCTACTACATGCTGGCAACAGAGGACATGGAGTTAAATAACATCTAGTATACAGCATAAAAGAGTGTTAGGTAAAGGCAGGTGTGGAAATAGTAGACCATAGTAAGTGTCATGGTACTGGTGGCCAAAGTTATTATATAGAGTACACTGCGATGAGGGCTGGTCCCTTTGCCTGGTAGAAAAGTTTTGATATATTGATTAACAGGGTCTTACTGGTCTAGCTATAAAGATTTCACTAAGTCCTTGAGCTCTTCCTCATCCTTCCCTTTTGTCTGTGAAGTCCAGTCCCAGAATTTATTGAGCCAATTGGTTTTCCATCTTTATAATTCAAATTCTGCTCTTCTGTCTAGACAATTGACATCTTTTCCCCCCTTTATTAGTAAATAATGATGGGGTACGGAGTAATACAGCAATGGCTTTTTCCATTATGCATCCTTTACATCACATCTACAACACTTTTATGGACCCACAAAGTTTATGGGGCCTTATGGATAGTTTGTAATTAAACTCTGATGCTTATTTGGGTTATCTTCCCCTATTTTTCCAACATACTCATGAAGTTGTGCTGTTTACATTGAGATTGACCTCTCCCCTTTCATTCCTTCTCATTGACCCTCCTGGCCATCCTATCTTCTCCAATCTTTGCTTCCCTCTGCTAGATCCCTCCCTCTTCCTTTCCACTCCTTAAATTGTCCTTCCACACTAAGTTTAATTGTTCATTTTTTATATTTCAATTTATGTATAGAATTTTTTCCTCCCTTTAAGTATGATTTGGCAGCCACACATGAATGAGAACATAGGGTATTTCTCTTTTTGAGCTTGTGTTTCTTCACTAGATGATGTTCTCCACTTCCAACCATTTTACTGCAAATGACATTATTTCATTATTTTTAATTGCTGAGTAGTATTCCATTGTGTATATGTACTGTAATTTTTTTATCCATTCTTCTGTTGAGACACCTTGGTTGATTCCATATCCTTGCTACTGTGAAAAGTGCCATATTGAATATGGAGATGCAGGTATCCCTGTGGTATGATGAATTGTTTCCCATTGGAGATATTCCTAGTAGTGGTATAATTGGGTTGTATGGCAGTTTTATTTTTAGTTTTCTGAGGTGTAGGGATTAGGCAAAGAGAGGAAGGATAGAGACATGACTCTGAGTCTGCTTGGGTCAAGGCTTATCTAGCCCACCTCGAGTACTGCGGCCTGCCCAGAATTCAGTAATGACTTGCTGTGGCATGCCTGGCTTGAAGCCATGAGGTCAAGGCAAGATGGCCCTCAAACAATGACTCGCTGTGGCATACCCTGTTTGAGTCCATAAGGTTGAGGCAAGATGGCTCTTGCCCACTGCAGTGGGGTGTGCCATCCTCTAGTTTCTTGCTCCTTTCTTAAATTTTTTGCTGAGTCATAAGGTGCTGATTGGCTAACCCAAAATGTCATAGAAACGTCACAGATTCTGATTGGTCCATAGGGTTTATAAACACAACACAGGTGCTCTCACTCTTTCACACCCATTCCATCGGACCATCATTGAGAGGAGAGGTCTTTGGAAGCCTTTGGGAGGAGAAGAGCCAAGAGAGTCTTAGCAGAGAACACTCAAAGAGCGGGAATAGTTTAAATCTCTGAGTCGTCTCTCTGGAGGCTTCTCAGAGTGGCTGTGAGCATAATTCTCCAGGCAGAGCTGAGCTATGTACCATCTCAGAGAGTACCCTTGTGAGCAGTAACACTTAAGAGCTGTAACAATATAGAGCTGTTTCCAGAAGACCTCCTGGAGTCCTTCCTGACTCCGCTGGACTCACCCAATCCCATGGGTCCCCAGAGTGTGTGTGGAGCTCTGAGTCTCGACCCGCTCAAGAGGAGCCCCACACTGAGATATCTCCATGTTGATTTACAAAGTGGTTGAACCAATGTACAGTCCCACTATCAGTGTGAGAGGGTTCTCTTTTCTTCACAACCTTGCCAGCATTTGTAATTATTTGTTTTGTTGATCTTGGCCATTCTTACTAGAGTAAGGTGGAGTCTCAGAGCTATTTTGACTTGCATTTCCCTAATGGCTAGGGATATTGATCCTTTTTTCATGTGTTTCATAACCTTATAAACTTCTTTATTTAAGAACTGTCTGTTCAGTTCCTTTGCCCACTTATGTATTGGATTATTTGTTGTCTTGGGATTTGCTTTCTTGAGTTCTCTGTAAATTCTAGAAATCAGTCCTCTGTCAGATATGTAGGATTTGAAGATTTTCTCCTATTCAGTAAGTTGCTCCTTAACTCTGTTGAGTTTTTCCTTTGCTCTACAGAAGCTATTTAATTTTGTGTAATCCCATTTGTCTATTCTTGGTGTGATTTCCTGAGTAATTGGATGCTTATTAAGGAAATGCTTTCCTATGACTATGTGTTTTAGGATGTTTCCTGTCTTTTCTTCTAGTAATTTTAAGGTTTTTGGTATTATGTTGAGGTCTTTTATCCATTTTGAGTTAACTTTCATGCAAATTGAGAGGTGCAGATCTGTCTTCTTTTTTCTGCAGGGGGAAATCCAAGTTTCCCAACACCATTTGTGGAAGAGGCTATCTTTTCTCTACTTTGTGTGCTTAGCTCCTTTGTATGACACATTCTTAAAACAGCAAAATGGAAAGTTTTTGCCTCAAGTTGTATATATATTTTTGGCATCTTCTGTATTTATATTAAAAATTTAAACACATTTTATAGTAAATTCACTTGTCAGAGGAGACTTCTTTTATAGAACGATGATGATTGAAGCACATTATTGTTGGGTTGAAAGTATCACTTGTACCTTACACAAAACTGTGGTACATCAGGTCACTGGCTTCAGACTGATGGAGTCATTTCAGGACCACTGATGCTATGTAAGTCTGGGTGAAGAGATGTCTAGTCCTACTTTCATGATCAAAAGTCCTATTTCTAAAAGACTGCCATATAACTTTTATTTGCAAAGTCTCAAATCTGTAAGACTTTGCCCTTGAGATAAAAGTAGACTGTTGTCCTCTGTATTAATGTAATAGGCAAATGAATACCAGGTCAACATGGAAAGATGGCATATTTACTGACTAAAAAAGGAAATGATTGTTTAAGTGAGGAGAGTCATATATTTGTGTATAAAACAGCATGCTTGTAGTGAAAGCTCAAGCAGGCATTCTTCACACTGCATCTCAATATCCTTTCATTACAGCCTTGATCCTCTCTGAACAGTATGTGAAGCACATGTCAGTTACTGAAGGATTTTGACTTTTAGGAGAAAAAACATTAAAACATAGGTAAGTGTATAAAGAAATAATCAATAAGTCAACTTCTCTTCTTCCATCTCCATATGGTATCATTCCCACTCAACCATCTAAAGTATTTGGAATTCAGTTGAGGCTAGACTGGAAAGTTAAATGAGTCCTCTTGTGAATTGGAGAAGGGCCTTTCACTTAACTGTATTGAACCTCAGGATTGCTATCATCCCTAATGAACCATAAATGACCAAAAATAAATTATTGACATAGCAATGGTCATTTCTGTAAAATCCAACTTCTTAAATTCATATGAAATCTCATCAACATAACTGACAAAATACCACTAATGATATAAAAGTAACAAGCCAGGATGTTTGTATGAATATTATTTTAAAAGTAGATTGTCTTATTGTTTTTTATGCATTTCACAAATGGATA
This sequence comes from Pedetes capensis, assembly GCA_007922755.1. Classification (NCBI taxonomy): domain Eukaryota; kingdom Metazoa; phylum Chordata; class Mammalia; order Rodentia; family Pedetidae; genus Pedetes; species Pedetes capensis. Next base: position 17,454 of record VMDO01012298.1, on the reverse strand, counting down.
CAAAGGACCTCTCCATCCTCAAGTTTTGTCAATTTAAGTCTATAATGCTTTCATTGGACAAAGATCATAGATTATAGACTTAATGGACAAAAGTTATGCCAACTAATAAAGACTTCTTTGTATTATATTTCTTTCCTTCTCATTTGTTCCTTTTTCAGTTTTTTACAGAAATTAACCCTTTCTTTATCCTCCATGTTTACCTTCTCAACTAGATCATTAACTGTTCAGAAACTAGCAGAAAATGTCTAAGTCTTATTGGCTTTTGTCTATGGCAATGACATGCTCTGCAAAGAGCAAGATCATCGTAAAATTGATTCTGTCTCCTCTCTACCCTAGTTATGTTGGAAAACTCTATGTTTCACTTCTCACTTCTGGAGTCTGATGACTGTTATCTTCATATGGATCTCTATAGGGACAGGAAGAAGGTATTTCTGAGAGTGGTGAATGGAGATGTTCCCACCTGTTCTCATCAGGACCCAGTAATAATAACCACATATGACACAATGTGACATCCAAACATCATCCAGGTAAAATAAAAATGTATAAAGTTCAAACATGATAGAACATAAAATATGGTGGCATACAAAAGAAGCTGTATGAACCCTGAAATCAAAATCATAGTCTTTTGTTGTATGAAAAGTCCTAATTTCCCTCTGAAAGTCAAGCACAGGGCCCCCAAAGTGGTGAAGGCTGTGAGACAGAACAGCAACAACACCTGGGAGTCCCTGCCCCAGCAGCAGAGACAGAAGCTGAGCACTTCCCCTTTCCAATTCCCCCTCCCTCTCCCTAATCTCCCATTCCTTTCCTCTCCTTTGTGAATAAACCCTTGTCCTTTTATCCTGTGCATGAAGCTCTGTTCTCTGGCCACAGCCTCACCACCAGGTGCAGTGTCAGGGCACCCACCTCTTGCTTCCACCCACAATGCAGAGAGAGAGAAACCCCAGTAGGAACCTACATCTGTCAGCTTATTGTGCTGTGGGGGCTTGCATGTTGCTGTGATGCTGAAAGCTATGCCACCAGTATCTCAAATACCAACAGGGCCACCCATGGTAGACATGTTTCAGCTGAGCTTCTAGATTAAGACAGACTAGGGAGAATGACCTGGCAGCCCACTTCTGAAACAATTAGCCATTGAAAACCCTCAAAGACACCACAACCAAATAGATGAAAGCAATTGAAGCCCTGGACAAAAAAGCATCTAACTTAGAAGAAAGATTCAGCTAAGCAATCAAGATTCTAAAGAAGAATCAAACAGAAATGCTAGAATTAATTACAAAACAAAGTAAACCAAGTTAAAATTATAGTAGAATCTTCTGTATCGATTTCTGTTTTTGTTAGGTGCCATTGAGTCAGGTCTGACTCATAGAAATCCTCATAGGATTTTCAATGGCTGAGTGCTTTGGAAGTGAATTGTCACATCCTTTTCCCATTTTTGTGGTGCTAAGGGCTGAATCTAGGTCTTCAGAAAGTGTGGCATGACACTCTACCAAGTGAGCTTAACCCTAGCCTCAGTATCCAGATTGGGTGAAGAAAAAAACAAGATTTCTGTTACTGAAGAAAAAGTTGAAGATCTTATCTGTTCAGATACCAAGAAAGATAGAAAGATGAGGAATTATGATCAATACTTTAAAAAGATCTTCCATAACATGAAGAAACACAACCTACAAATACAAGGGGTTCATGAAGGAGCTGAAAATAACACTAGGGAGTTAGGAAATCTTTTCAATGAAATAATAGCTGAAAACTCCACAAACCTAAGGGAAGAAATTTATATCTATACCACAGAAGCATCCAAAGAGAGTAGACTAGAACAGGTCCTCTCCATGACACATTATAATTGGAAAGCTAAATCTAGAGAGAAAAGAAGCTATTTTAAAATCTACAAGAGAGAAATGCAAACACACTTACAAAGGTAAGCTCATCAGAGTTAGCAGCTGACTTCCTAACATGAGCTTTAAAGTCAAAGAAGGCATGGTCAGACATCATTTAAGTCTTGAAAAGGAATAACTACCAACCAAGATTACTTTACCAGCAAAAATATATTTTAAAATTGATAGGGAGTTCAAGACATTCCATGATATTGACAAGTTTAAGCTGTTCATGACCATCAAGCCAGCATTATAGAAGATCCTTAAAGAAATACTGCATATGGAAGAAGCGAGACAAGACCAAAGGAATGAATAAAAGACATAAGGGGATTTCATGAATACAACAAGCTAAATATGAACTAAAGAATAGAAATAAATATCAAAATGATAGAGAATAAATGTTGTTGTTGTTGTTAGGTGCCATCGAGTCAGTATCCGACTCATAGCGACCCTCATAGGGTTTTCAATGGCTGATTGTTTCGGGATTGCCTTGGGAGTAGATTACCAGGTCCTTCTCCCAAGAGAATAAATAGTTCTTCTCAAATGTTACCCTAAATGTAAATGATCTCAACTCATCATATAAAGGTACCAACTGGCCAACTGGATTAAAAAACAAAAACCCTCATTATGTGAGATTCAAGAGACTCATCTCACCCATGAAGACAACAAAGTCTGAAAATTAAAGGCTGGAAAATAACATATCAAGCATGTGGCAAATAAAAAAAGCAGGAGTAGCAATATTAATTTCTGACAATTTAGACTTCAATCCCAAACTAATCAGAGGAGACAAAGATGTTCACTATATATTAGTAAAAGGAACACTCAACCAGGAAGTCATAATGTTACTTAATATTTATTCACAAAATATAGGATTACCTAGCTTCATAAAATAAACTTTATTGGCAATAAAGGAAAACATTGGTTCAGACACAGTAATATGGGAAATTTCAATACCTCACTCTCTTCGACAGACAGGTCATCTAAGCAAAAAATCAACACAGATATGATGAACTTACACAGCACCATAGGCCAACTGGACCTAACTTATGCCTACAGAATATTTCATACATCAAATGCAGAATATACATTCTTCTCAGCACCCCATAGAACTTTCTCAAAAATAGACCACATTTTAGTCTACAAAAATGGCCTCAAAAATCCAAAAATTTGAAATCATCCCTGTACCTCATCAGATCACAATGGAATAAAACTAGAAATCAAAAGCAAGAAAAACTTCAGAAATGTTACAAACACATGGAGACCAAATAGCACATTTATTTGATCAATGGGTCATTGAAGAAATCAGAAGGGCAATTAAAAAGTTCTTTCAATCAAATGAGGATGAAAACACATCCTACCAAAATATATATGATACAGACAGTTCTAAGGAAAGTTCATGGCTATTGATGAGTGCCTTCATCAGTAAGTTAAAAAAGGTCCAATTAAATAACTTAATGACACATCTGAAGGCACTGGAAAGCTAACAACAAACCAATCCCATTAAGAGTACACACAGAGAAATTAGTAAGATCAAGGCAGAAATTAACAAAATAGAGACTAAAGGAACAATACAAAAAAATAGCAAAACCAAGAGCTGGTTCTTCAACAAGATCAACAAAATTGACACTCACTAAAAGAAAGAAAGAAAAGGCCCAAATTGTAAAAATCATAGGTGACAAAGGGAACATAACAGATACCAATGAAATCCAGAAGATCATCAGAAACTATTTTGAGAAATTGTATTCCTAAAAAACTGAAAGTACAGAAGAAATGGATAAATTCCTTAACACATATGAATTACTAAAACTAAGCCCTGAGGACATAAGCAAATTAAACAGACCCATTAAAACCACCAAGTTAGAGGCACTAATAGAAAACCCCACAACAAAGAAAAGCCCAGGTCCTGATGGGTTCGCAACTGAATTCTGTTAAATCTTCAAAGAAGTATTAATGCCTATTCTCCTGAAATCATTTCATAAAATAGAAAAGGAAGGTAGACTTCCAAATTTATTCTACAAAGCCAGTATCACCCTGATACCAAAACCAGATAAGGACTCTACAAAGAGAACTATAGGCAAATTTCCCTGATGAACAGTAATGTAAAAATCCTCCAAAAATCTGGCAAATCGATTTCAGCAACAACACAGGAGAAAGATCATACACCACCATCAGATGGGCTTTATTCCACAGATGCAAGTCTGATTCAACATGCAAAACTCAATTAGTGTAATTAAAAACATGAAGAGACTTGCAGACAGAAATCACATGATCATCTCAATGGATGCTGAGAAGGCATCTGACAAAGTGCAACATCCCTTCATGATAAAAGCCCTGAAGAAATTACACATAGTAGGAGCTTATCTCAACATCATAAAGGCCATCTATGACAAACTGATAGCCAATGTCATTAAATGGGGAAAAATTGAAAGCATTCACTTTCCAATCAGGAACAAGACAAGATGTCCATTCACTCCTCTCTTATTCAATATTGTGATTAAAGTCTTAACCAGAGCAATCAGGCAAGAGAAAGAAATTAAAATAATACAGATAGAGAAAGAAGAGGTCAAATCGTCCTTATTTGCAGATGACATGATCCTATACCTAAAGGACACTAAAAATTCCACTAGAAAATTCTTAGAGTTAATTAACTCCTTCAACAAAGTAGTCGTATAATAAATTAACACTCAGAAATCAGTACCATTCCTTTGCACCAATAGTGAACAGGAAGAGAACGAAATCAAGAAAACAACCCCACTTACAATAGCCCACCAAAAATTAAATCTAACCAAAGTTCCCAATGAGTTCTACAAACTCATACAAACTTCAAATCATTAAACAAATAAATAGCAGATGATACTAGAAGATGGAAGGACTTCCTTTGCTCATGGATTGGCAAAATAAATATTGTGAAAATGTCTATACTACCAAAAATGATTTAATGCAGTCCCCATCAAAATTCCAATGACAGAATAGAAAAAATTCCAATTTACAGAAATAGAAAAAAAAATCCTAAAATTTATATGGAAGCACAAAAGACTGTATAGCAAAAACAATTGTAAGGAGCAAAAACAGTGTAGGAGGCATCACAATACCTGACTTAAAGTTATACTATAGGGCCAGAGTGGCAAAACCAGCTTGGTACTGGCACAAAATAGATATGAAGATCGATAGAACAGACTTGAAGATTCAGAGATAATACCCATACAACTACAGCCTGATCTTTAACATAGGGGTCAAGGACATTCATTGGAGTAAAAATAGCCTCATCAACAAATGGTGCTGGGAAAATTGGATATACATTTGCAAAAGAATGAAAATAGACCCGTATCTCTCAATCTGTATGAGTCAACTCAAAATGGATCGGAGACCTCAACATAAAATCAGATGCCCTAAAATTACTAGAAGAAAAGATAGGGAACATGCTCCAACACATAAGCATTGGCAAGCATTTCCTTAACAAGACTTCAATTGCCAAGGAAATGGCATCAAGAATCAACAAATGGGATTACATAAAACTAAAAAGCTTCTGTTCAGCAAAGGATACAACAGAGTAAAGGAGGAGCCTACAGAAAGGGAGAAAACCTTTTCAGCCTACACATTTAACAAAAGACTAATTTCTAGAATACACAAAGAATTTAAGAAATCAGTCACAATTGGGCACGGTGGCACACACCTGAATCCCAGTGGCTCGGGAGGCAGAGGCGGGAGGATCGCAAGTTTGAGACCAGAGGCAATGTGCATAACTTAATGAGACCCTGTCTCAAAAAAGCAAAAAAAGAAGAAAAAAAAAAAAAGAAAAGAAAAGAAAAGAAATCAATCACAAAAGTAACAAATAACCCATTAAATAAGTGGGCAACGGAACTGAACATTTCTTAAAAGAAGAAATATGAATGGCCAATAAACAGATGAAAAAATGCTCAGCATCCACAGCCATTAGGGTAATGCAAAACAACACAGCACTAAGATTCCATTTCACTCCAGTAAGAATGGCAAGATTAACAAAACAAATAATAACAAATGCTGGGGAGCATGCAGAGAAAAGGGAATTCTTTTACACTGCTGGTGGAACTGTAATTAGATCAACCATTTGGAAATCAATATGGAGGTAACTTAAAAAACTAAGAATCAAATTTCCATATGACCCAGTTATACCACTCCTAGGAATATCACCAAAGAAAATTAAGTCATCATACCACAGGGGCACCTGCACTTCCATATTTAATGCAGCACTCTTCAGAATCACAAGGGTATGGAATCAACCAAGATGTCCATCAATAGAGGAGTGGATTGAAAAGTTGTAGTGTATATATACACAATGGGATATTATTCATCAATAAAAAAAGAATGAAATTATGTGCAGCAAAATGGATGCAACTGGAGAACATCATTTTAAACAAATTAACCCAGACTCAAAAAGA
>VMDO01012298.1:0-11068 GCA_007922755.1 Pedetes capensis | reverse complement strand
AAAATATAAGATGCAACTATATGAAAACATGACAAAAAAATCAATCAATAAGAATGTAACTCATGATGGTATATAATTTTCATTGCATATTAATTAAAATTCCTACTTTTTTCATTTTTCTTGTTCAGTTTATACTGTTCTGTAAATTATATAATATGATTAATATATAAACAAAAGTGATTTAATAGCTGCATAATCGATCTAGAAAATGCCATACAACTCTGTACCCCACTAACATTTGTTGTTGTTGTTAGGTGCCATCGAGTCGGTATCCGACTCATAGTGACTCTTATAGGGTTTTCAATGACTATTTGGGGATTGCCTTGGGAGTGGATTGCCAGGTCCTTCTCCCATTTTTTCGGTGCTGGGAATTGAACTCGGGACCTCAGAGACTGCAGCACAGCACTCTACCGATTTAGCTCAGTTGGCAGAGCACCGCACTGCAGTCTCTGAGGTTCTGGGTTCAATTCCCAGCACTGAAACATGGGAGAAGGATGTGGCAATCCACTCCCAAGGCAATCCCGAAACAGTGAGCCATTAAGAACCCTATGAGGGTCTCTATGAGTCAGACACGACTTGATGGCACCTAACAACAACACTAACATTTATCTATTAAAAAAAAATCTGTGAATAGCAGAGAAGCCCTGTTAATTATAGTACCAGAAAATGAGCCCCTCAGCTGGAAGGTATTTAAGAACCAACTGGGGAAAATTGCTCCCTCAATATAGAGTCGACCTTAAAGATGAGAATGGAGTAAAATCTCTTGGGTCTCTTTTTGTTGATGTGGCTTAACTCAAAATGAGAAGAAACACGGTGGCTTCAACAATGGGTTTGAACATAAAAAGATTATGTGCATGGCATAGTATTGGGTAGTGTTTTGTTCTGCTGTACTTAGGGATGCTATGAGTTGAATCTGACCCCATGGCCCCTAACAACAATGTCTCTGGGCACAAATTATTGTAATTAATAACAAAGAATGATTTCTAAATTTGTTAGTGTCAAGGGTCATTCTTCTTTTGCATCTCTTAATCTGTAGTGAATAATCTGTAGGAAGACTATGTTAATGAGAGATAACTGAAATATACCAACATTAAAAAATATTTTTTATAATTATTATTCACTATTTTACTAAGTGATTGAGTCCCCCAAAATTCATGAACTAGAATCAAAATCAAGGCATCTTTCTTGGTTATTCTACTCTTGTTATTTAATACTTTTCATAAAATTATGAAGTTGCAAGAGAATTCAAGAAGTCTACTGGACCCTTCTGGTCTCAGGGAAGACCCTCAGAAATAATGTCAAACACAAAGCTGTTGATGGAACTCTACGTGGGCTAAAATGGCAAGAACATGGCCCTCTTGCCCAATCTACCTCTTAGATATGTTTTCTTTTCTCTCTTAACTATTCACATTTCAACCTATTTTAGAAGGAAATTCATTTCATCTGGCATGAGTTCTTCCTTACAATGCTTTTTTGATGTTCTAATTGTATTGTCTACCAGACTAAAACAGAGCTCATCTTTTCTTTTTTCAATCTTATTCCTGCAGAATGGCTATCACCAAAAAACCAAAACACATGAGATGCTGGGAAGTATGTGGGAAAAGGATCATTTACACTCAGTTTGTGGGAAGTTAAATTAGTCCAGTCACTGTGGAAATCAATATGGAGTTTTCTCAAAAAACTAAAAATAGATCTACTACATGGTCCAGATATACCACTCCTAGGAATATACCTAAAGGAATCAAAGGCATCATACAATAGAGATAACTGCATACTAGTGTTTACCACTTTGCTTTGTTCGAAATAACCAAGTTATAGAATCAGCCTAGGTGCTCATCAGTGGATGACTGATTAAAGCAAATATGGTGTATGTCTATGCAATGGAATATTATTCAGCCATAAAGAACAATGATGTCATGCTACTTGCAGGAGAATGGATGAAACTGGGGATCATCATGTTAAGTGAAATAAGCCACATTCAGAATGACAAATACCATGTTTTCTCTTATATATAGAATCTATCACCTATCTATCTATTTATCTATCTATCATCATCATCATCATCTATCAGTACATGAGAGTAGAAGGGGAACTATTTGGGAAGAAGAAGGGAACCATCAGGAGAGGGGAGGGAGAACATGAGAGGATCATGTGGGGAGAATATAAAATATATCACATACATATATGAAAATATAGTGAAACCCAGTTGGTAAACTGCTCTCTACATGCTCCGAGGCCCTGTGTTTGATCTTGAGTACCACAAAAAATGGGAGAAGGACCTGGCAGCCCACTCTCAAAACAATTAGCCATTGAAAACCCTATGAATAGCAGAGAAGCACTGACATAGTGCGGGGCATGGCACAGTGTCAGGAAGTGTTTCATTCTATTGTACATAGGGGTGCTATGAGGTGAACCTGTCTCCACAGCACCTAACAAAAACAACAATAAACTTTAAAAAAAACTCAAAAATAAAAACATTTATCTTTATAAATTATAAGATGTTTTTAGATGCCTTCCTATACTCATTTATTAAATATGAATGCTCTCTATGTTTGCTCTTATCTACTTCATTGTTTGGCTTGATCCTTCAGTGAATTTTTTAAAAAGATATTGAAATATTACCACTATTCTTTATAAAAATATGAAGGAATGTAGTCATTTTAGGAAGGTATAGAAAATGGAGAAAAAAGAATAAAGCCTGAAAGAGTCTTACCATGCTAGTACGGTGCCTGCCAACATTTCAATCTATTTATTCTCAGTCTTTTTATCAACACAAAATCTTTATTGTCTATAGTTACAATACATTTTTCTTGCTCTTTTTCAGGCAATATTGTAGCACTTCTAAGTTTTTGATAGTCTTCATAATCATCAAATTTTAAACCATTTCATTGAATAGCTCTACTAGTCTTCAATTTTATAACATTTAGTGATTGTTTCTACATTTTGTGTGTACATGTAATACTTTAATGGATACTTTTAAGTGTACACTTAAGATTATCTCCTTAGAATTAATTTCTAAAGATACTATAATGCATATATGTTGTTGTTAGGTGCCGTCGAGTCGGTATCCAACTCATAGCGACCCTCTGTACAACAGGGGAAACACTATTGTCAGTGCTTCTCTGCTGCTCATGGGTTTTCAATGGCAGATTGATTTTTGGGCAGATTGATTATATGGGCTGGGATTTAGCTCAGTTGGTAGAGTGCTGCTCTGCAGTCTCTGAGGTCCCGAGTTGGATTCCCAGCACCACAAAATGGGAGAAGGACATGGCAATCCACTCCCAAGGCAATCCCAAAACAGTCAGCCATTGAAAACCCTGTGAGGGTTGCCGTGAGTCAGACTCGACTCAATGGCACCTAACAACAACAACAACAACAACTATATATATATATATATATATATATATATATATATATATATCCAAATTTCTTTTGTAAAAGATTTGTGCTATTTCAGAGTACCATCAGTAATGGTTGAGGGTACCCATTTCTTCTTTTCCTTGTGATAAGTGGGCATTATATGCTTTAAAAATGCAATGTGTATCTAGGCTAGGTGTGGTAGAGCAGGCCTGTGAACTCAGGGCCTCACAAATGCTAAGCATGTCCTCTAATAGTGAGCTTATTTTTCTTTATATTTTTTCTCCTTTGTAAATGATCTCTTCTCTGTATTTCTTCACTAATATATTCATTACTCATATTAGGAGTTTTAAAATATTTGCTTCTAATTTATTTTTGTTCTTAGTGTACAACTTAATGGCTTTCATTATGACATTTCCACACATACATATCATTGTACACTGCTCCTATTCACCTGCTCCATTACCTTCTCATGCCCCCTATTCCTTCCCCCCCAATCATCTCCCTCCTGCTTGCATGTCTCCTATCTCTCTCCCTCTCCCTCTCTCTCTCTCTCTCTCTCTCTCTCTCTCTCTCTCTCTCTCTCTCCCTGTCTATCTACATATCTATACATCTGGGCCTGGGATTTAGCTCAGTTGGTAGAATGCTGCTCTGCAGTCTCTGTGATTCCAGGTTCGATTCCTACCACCACAAAAATGGGAGAAGGATGCAGCAATCCACTCCTGAGGCAATCCCAGAACAATCAACCATTGAAAACCCTATGAGGGTCGCTACCAGTTGGACATGACTTGACAGCACCTAACAGCAACAGCAAATCTGTATATCTATATATATATATATAAATCCAGATTTTGCCCTTGAGAGAAAATATGTAATCTTGCTCTTCTGTTTCTCCATTGCTCTTTCTTCTTGCTCCCCTTTAAGTCTCCTTTCTTCCCTTACATAGTTCCCCTTCTACTTTCATGACATTAATAAATTAAAATATTAATTATATATTGAAATCTAGCCTCCATATATGAGAGAGAACATATGATGTTTGTCTTTCTGGGTCTGGCTTATTTAACTTAAGATGATGATCTCTAGTTCCATCCATTTTCCTGCAAATGTCATAATTTACATGAGAAAATGTCCAGCATCCTTTGCCATCAGGGAAATGCAAATCAAAACTACATTGAGATATCATCATTTGTTCTTCAGAAGTGACCCATTGTTCTTCAAAAAGATGGCCTACTGTAGACTTTCTGTAGTTCTCTCCTAATTATTTCACTGTGCAGTGCTGATCTAGAAAGACTCTTCAGTGTGGTCACTTACCCAAGCATCAAAGGAAAGACCTGCGAGGCTGTGGTGAATCAACACCTGCGAGGCTGTGGTGAATCAACAATTGTTGTCATTCAGTGAGTTTTCTCTTCATTCCATAGCACAGCACATTGACTGGTGGGGTGAAATGTAACAGGAAGAGCACAATGACGGTGGATGTGATCTTGTTTTCTTGGCTACAGACTTTTCATTTCCCAGGGAAAATACTCATGTCTGTTAGCTAAGCTTGTGAAGGGAAATAATGAGAAACAGGTGATGGCCTTGAAAGCATCATGGAATCAGTTCCCTGAGCAGTTGAGTACTCTCCAAAGTGATACCTTGAACATGTGTAAGGGAAATGTAAAGGCATATAAAGGCAGCACATGGATGCCAGTCATGTTGGGAGTGGAAGAAATGTCATAGTAAGACATAGAATAGCCATTAGGGTGGGCAACAGAACAGAATCACTGATTTCAAGAACTGCCATAGTAAGACATAGAATAGCCATTAGGGTGGGCAACAGAACAGAATCACTGATTTCAAGAACTGCAAACTATAGTGATATTAGAGCCAGCCAACTTCTTAAGATGGCTTCTCCCATTCTCCTCCATCCTTTGGTCCTCCTAAGAGACATTGTTTTTATTTTTATATTTATTTATTTATTTATTTATTTATTTATTTATTTATTTATTTATTTTTGTGGTACTCGGGGTTGAACCCAGGGCCTCGCACCTGCATGCTTTGCAAGTTCTGGACCACTGAGCTGCGCCCCCCAGCCCATTTTTTTTTACTTTTAGAGACCGGGTCTCGCTAAGTTATGCAGACTGCCTCTGGTCTCCAATTTGCGATCCTCCTGCCTCTGCCTTGTGAGCCACTGGGATTACAGGCATGTGTACACCACCATGCCCGGCTGGGTTTTTGTTGTAGTTGTTGTTTTGTTTTTAATTTAGTTTTTATTCTTCTTAAGTGCGAGGCAACAAGGTTGAGGAAAGAGTGTGGGCTTTGTGAGCAAATAGATCTGGCTGTGTATTGAAGGGCAAATGACTTAATTTCTTCAAGATTCAACATCACCAACTACAGGATGGAAACAATAGAAATCTACATGTCCAGGTTGTTGTAAACATTAAAGGGAGTGTATAAAATGTCTGGCTGAGATCTGAGCAAATGGTAGGCTTTCACAAGTGCTGTTCTAGTTGCTCTTGCTACCTTATTAATGTACAAGGCTAGCTCTTGAGCTGTGACCTTGCTGTCCATCAGAAATTACCATTTGGAGAAAAGAGCTTGAATCCAAGTGTATCAAAACTGTTATTTCATTTTCTGTATTTTAGGCTGAGAGCAGCAAAAAATATTGCGCCCATATTAGTGTGGCATTCATTATACAAAATACCATGTATTCGAGAATCTAATCCGCACCCTTTCACCACTTTTAGAGGGCTACAAAATCAGATGCTGATTAGAATCATGTGTGAATTGGATTTGTGGTTGAGAGCTCTCTGTTGAAAGGATGCAATATTAGATTCAAGAATATATGGTACTTTGTTTCAGGGCTTCAAACCGGCAAAACATTGGGTTCAGATTCCAATGTGGGTACAGTATGTTAAAATGTAGAGGATTCAGGTTTGCTTTGGGTTCAGGTTTAAAATCTTAATCCTGTGTGTAGGTAGACAAATACATTTTTAAAAACTTTTTTATTTTAAATGTATAATAGAAAATTAATGATTAAGAAAAAAAGTATTAAAAGTTGATCTCAAACCAAATTTTTCATTGGGTTTTGATTCAGGTTCAGGCTCAGAAAAAAAAAAAGATTTAAAAATGCTTGAAACTTCATGGGATCAGGATTCAGGTTCAGGTCTGGGTTATGTTTGAAGCCCTGCTGTCTATCTACACGTAGGATTTAAACCTGACCACAGGCCAAACCTGAACCGTCCTTTTTAACATACTGAACCCATATCTGAACCTTAACCCAATTTTTCATGGGGTTGAAGGCTTACTTTGTCTGTATGTTCCTTGAGTTACATTTTTGTAGAATAATCTGTGTTGTTTACATTGGAAAAGGGAAGGAGGAATGTGTAGTGTTGCTGCTTAGCTGTCTGGGGGTGAAGAAGGAACAGTGATGATTTCAGTAGCCTTTGTATCTGTTAAAAACCATGACAATGTCACCCAGAACCCAAAAAGTCATACCCAGTGTTGTTTAGCTACAAGGAGCATCCATTTACTTGTTGTTGTTAGGTGCCCTTGAGTCGAGTCCGACTCATAGCGACCCTATGTACAGCAGATTGAAACACTTCTTGATTCTGTGCCATTAGACCCCCATAACTAGGTCTTCCTTAAAGATCAGTCTTATTAAATGAGATGGTAGACTTAGAAAGGAACTTAAACTCATGATCACATTTCCCTCTCCCCTACTTGGCTAATTTCTAAAATAAACAGAATGCACCAGGAAGGTAATAAGAAAGAAAAGACATGGATGAATTATTTCAGTCTGATAATGTGGGCCCCGTGAAAAGGGAGTGTTCAGAAGTCCCTCACAATCACCTCTAAAGATATAAAGCACTGACAAGAAACCCTAGTCAACAATGAATGAAAATATACTGGCAATCATAAATTAAAATTAAGAAATTTAAATAGGATATAAAATCACTTAATCTTTATGATTTATGCTGGGTCTCAGAGGCAATTATTTACTAACGCTTATGTTTATTGCTCTTTTGACTTTTTTTTAATTACAGTAAACCTAAAATTCAATTATACATCCTAGTATATATTTCAGGCAGTAGTATTGTAAATAAAAGTAAAACCAATTAATAATGTGCTTAGCCTAGCAAAGCTGAATCCAGTATAATGCAAAACATGGGGTAACTTGATCAAGGCTTGAGAGCTATGGAAAAGGATCCACCTGGTTAATTTGAAAAATCTGAAGGTTGGAAATGATGATTCCTTTTTTCATGTTTTAGAACACAGAAGAATTCTTTAATAAAGGATTGCTAATATGTTATATAAACTGCAATTTTCTAAGTTTAGATGCATGTATGTGTATATATTTGAAAACCCCAACTTTCTTATCAGCAATCAGGTTTGTGATTTTTAAGCAAAAACCCTGTTATTTGTGGGTTTATCTCCTTTATCGTCTCCCACTGGCATATGCTTTTGCAATGATATAGGCTGAGCCAGCTGTGTTTTGGGTTTCTTAAACCTCTCACACTATTCCTCAAATGTTTGGGGTTTGACAAAACCCCAAATGCATTTGGCCAAGCACGTTTTCCCTTGATTTTTAAACACATGTGGGTTTTATGGGAAATTTAATCCATGTGTTTTTGATTCCTTTACACTTAACTCATCAAAATGTTGTTGTGTAAGGTCTCTTTGATGTCCAAGTAGCTTTTGGAGCTTTTTTTTTTTTTATGGGACACTTTAATCCTTTTTTCTTAGAAACAGGAAGTTGTATGATGCCAAGAAAAAATAAAGTCCCACATCAGCACGGTGGTGTTTGATGGAACACTTACCATAAAAACTCTTTAAGGCTCAATTTGGTTCAGAATTCGTCTGAAATAATTCTCCTGGTCATTAATTTCTTGTGAAATTTGTTGCGTCTTGGTGGCTTTTGAAATAATAAACGGTTGTATTTTTCTTTAGGAGCAAATACAAAGCGGGTAGAAAAATTACAAAGAGTTTCAATGTTAGTGATGGCATCTTGTAAATGAAGTTGGCGTTGGAACCTATTTTCCTATGCTAAAAGAAGCTCTGTAAGTTGAGTATAATTATCATACGTCCTGCTCAATTGCATATTAGGGGCCAGGGAAAGGGTTAATGTGAAAGGAGTACCCCCCTCAAAATATGATTGAGTTCACTTTTTCCCAAATACTGGAAAACAACTGTATGGTTTCTATTAGCATTTTGTGTTTCAATGCTTCACAAAGAACTTAGGAATTGTCATATGTATATGCATAAATGTCATATGTGTACACACATATGTACATCTATAAATGTTATGTAAGGAGAAATGTGTCAATCGAGAGGCACCACGGTGGCATTTTTGTTATTGCTTGTTGTTAGGTGCCATCGAGTTGCATCCAACTCATAGTGAGACCCTTATAGGGTTTTCAGTGACTGATTGTTTCTAGGTTGTCATCCTTTATAAAATAAGGATAATCATAGCATTTGACTCCTGGAATAGCTGTGAAGTTTAAATTAGTTAATAAAGCTAAGGTGCTTAAAAGAGTGCTGGGGACATTGTGGGTGCTCAGCAGGTGCGTCTAATCTTTCTGTTTTGAGTCAGACTAAATCTGTATTTGTATTCAGCTCTGGCAATTACCATGATCTTGCACAAGACCCTCCCATCCTCAGTCTCAGTTTCCCCATCTCCCAGAGCTCTTTTCAGAATTATTGGGAGGAGTATGTGGACAAGAGGTAGCACCTAAGCGTCTTATCTGCATTAACACAAGAAATAGCAGATGCAGTAGTCACTTGCTCCACATCACAAAAGTGTAGCCCAAGGATTTGAGCTCAGCTCCTCTAATGAAATAGTTTATGCTCTCTCTACTGTGCAATTTAGTGACACCCTGTCTCAAAATTAGAAAATTAAACAGAGACTTGAGCTGGGTGCGATGGCACATGCCTGTAATCCCAGCAACTCAGGAGGCAGAGGCAGGAGGATTGCAAGTTCGAGACCAGTGCACTTGCAAAGCACGCAAGCACAAGGCCCTATTTTTAAGCACCAGTACCGGAAAAAAAAAAAAAAAGAAAATTAAGAAGAGACTCAGTGGTAGAGCATCAGGCCCTGGGTTCAACCCATTAGTACCTAGAAGAAAAAAGAGAAGACAATGATTGTTGTAAACAAAGAACAAGAAATAGGACTGTTGATAAATTTTGTAAAGATTTCCAGGGGCCAATACCTGTAATACTTCTTTCTTTGAGAATCGTTTATCTGCAATGTGAAAATCTTTCTGAAATGATAAAGTGAGAACACGTGGAAGCAAGAGAGTTGTTTTTATGAGGAACAATTATCTGGTGACATGATCTCCTTTTTGCCATTTCTGAGCCTAGCCAGCCCAGTACAAGTCCTACAAATTTTTTTCTTTCTTCTTTCCATGTGCTCCCTCCTCCCTATAGCCTGCTTGAAATCAGATGTTAGAATATAATACTGGGGGCTGGATGGACAGACAGACACTACCCCTGGGGACATCTTGTTACCTCTCCACTAAATGTGGTGAAGTTGAGGAATTCTGTCTCATACACAATCATTAGCTTCACTTCATTCTGTTGTCAACATCATCAGAATTAATCTGCTAATTTCAGTGGGAAAAGCTTTATCTTATACTGTCTGGAGGTTATCACAAGTCATGAGTGCCTTAATTTCACTGGTCCAGGACACAGGAGTGGCAGTGGTAGTGTGCATAGGCCTTATAAAATTGTGTGTTTCATTAGCTCTCTGATAGGAAAGTGAAACAGAGCAGGAAATACCGAGATTTCACATCTCAAGAACCTGGCCAATTTAAGATCAATCAGATATGAAATTAATAATGTAAGTTAGTGCAAATGTTTTTCTTCAACTGCTAAATTATTATTTTACACTGTACTTAGAGGAACATCTTCTGGGAAGCATAAGGGGCCTATATTGTGTTCTACTGGGAAAGACTATGTGCTTTTTTTTTTTGCTTACATTTTGCACGAATCAATGGACAAAATTATATTCTTATTTTAATTGTACATTTCATGAACTTACTGGGGAAGAATAACTTACTAGGAATTATTGATTAACAGTATGGCAATTGGTAGTTGAATCTAATTCTCATCCTATTAACATGGTTTTTTATTTACATATGTACTAAATAATAGTAATAATAAACATTTATTGAGCCCTTCCCATGTGTCAGGCACTGTTCTTGGTGATTTACAGAAATTAACTCATTAACAACCCCCGCCCCCCCCACATATACACACTGTCATAGGTACTATTGTTATTCTAATTTTACAAATGAACAACCTAGAGTTTGCAGGTTAGCACCTTGCCCAAGATTACTCAGCTGATGAGAGACAGAGCCCATAATGCAATACTTTTACTTAAAATACAGGTCATGTGAAAGGTCACTCATTCTAATGTATAAACATAGTATGTAGTATATAGTATGGTACAGTATAGTACAGTATATAGTGAAGTACATAGTATATAGTATAAACTTAGTATAGTATATAGTATAAACTTAGTATAGTATATAGTATAAACTTAGTATAGTATATAGTATAAACGTAGCTTTTCTCTTTCATACAGGCTGGCCCTCCAGCAATACCTCGTGCTCTTTAGCAGGCTTATTGAGGTAATATCTATGTTTGATGCATCTTTGTGTCCTCAAGGGCTAAGCAAGTGCCTTGGCCATGGTCATTACTCAGTATACTCCAAATCTTACTTCCTTCTATC